>SJYQ01001188.1:0-66231 GCA_006410935.1 Redunca redunca
GTCTGTGGCCGGGGCGGAGGGCGACGAGGCGATGAAAGGCCCCCGCAGACCTCCTGTTTCTGCCCACGTGTCCCACACAGGAGAAGTGCTACCAGTACTGGCCGGACCAGGGCTGCTGGACGTACGGGCACATCCGGGTGTGTGTGGAGGACTGCGTGGCACTGGTGGACTACACCGTCCGGAAGTTCTGCATTCAGTCCGTAAGCACACGCGACTTCCTGCAGAGGCAGGCTTGCGTGCAAAGTGAGGCGCGCGGGCGTGCTTCATCATAGGAAGCACTCGCCTTACCCCAACACCCCCACCCCACCCCCACCCCCAGCAGCTCTCACAAGGGGAGACGAGGCGGAGGCAGTGCCGGGCAGGGACGCGGGACGCTCCTCACAGATCTGAGTCTACAGGGCAGCTGACAGGCAGGCGCACGTGACATTGAGTCAGGGTCGATGCTCCTGGCTCCCAGAGACCGCCTGGGCGGAGGAAGCTGAGTCAGTTGGAGCATCCTGGGGGTGTAGGAAGGGGTCCCCCGCTCAGTTACACAGGGCCATTTCACACACTGGCATGGAGACATGAAGCTTTTCTTTCTTTCTTTTTTTTTTTTTTACAGTTTCAAAATTATATCTGAAACATTTCATTATTTTTCAAACTGTTTTAAGATGATTTAAGGCAGCCTTCAATAAAAAACACCTGTAGGCGAGGCAGATGAAACAAGAGATTTCAGAGATTAAAAAAAAATAGTAAAAAGCGGAAGGTGATGTTATCAAGAATCAAAGGTAGAGTGATGGGTGTGGTTAGATCACAGAATATGAGCCTGAGCTTCCTAGAAGCCACAGCAAAAGAGGAGAGAGGATGAGCTTTATCATATTACTGTCCCCGAGCTTGGCCTACCTCCTCCCAGAAACACAAACGTACACACACACACACACACACACATGCTTCCATATACACTATATAACTTCCATGGCTTGGGGCAGAGAACCAAACTCCTCGGTTCTGGGTAAGAAGAGTGGAGAAAGGTTTTGAGGGAAGTGTTGGGGTAGGGTGGGGTGGGGTCTCCCAAGGGTAGACCAACCAGATGTTTTCCCCACAAACCAAGCCGCTTTTGAGAGTGAAAGCTTACGCTGTTGGCAGTCACACGGCAACATACAGTCACGGCAAACTGGGACGCAGCCAGCCTGCTGGCCGACGGGCCTGTGAGCCCTAGGGCCAGCTGCAGGGAATTGCCTAGCTGCTGGGGCCTGGCCCAGCCTGGTCCTGGCCCGGGTGACCGTGGGCCCTGCTCTGCTGTTGCTGCAGCTATGGGCTCTAGTAAGCATCAGGGTCTCTCACTCCCGGGCGTCCAGTCTTCACTGATGGGCCCCTCTCTGCACCAGTCCCCACGGCTGCTCACGCCTGGATGGCAGAGGGGGGCCTCGAGCAAGTGTCCTGGAGCCGTGATGCTAAGGGCGGGGAGGGGCAGGGACTGTCCAGCCCACTCACGTCTCCACATGTCCCCACAGCAACTCCCTGATGGCTGCAAAGCGCCTCGGCTGGTCTGCCAGCTGCACTTCACCAGCTGGCCTGACTTCGGGGTGCCTTTCACCCCCATCGGCATGCTCAAGTTCCTGAAGAAAGTGAGGACGCTCAACCCCACACACGCCGGGCCCATCGTGGTCCACTGCAGGTGCGTGTGGGGCGGGGCCAGGCAGCCCAGGAAGGATACAGCCTCCAGTGGGAAAATGACCAGTGGGCGGACATCAGGGTGGGCAGAGGGGCGGCTGGGGTGACCTGAAAGTACCTCCCAGATACCGGACGCAGCTCAGAGAATCCCTCAGGGCGAGAGCTGGAGGGATGCCCTTTATCCGGGGAGGCGGAGCCCTTCATCAGTACCACCTGTTGGGGAACCTTAGTATCAAAACCAGACAAGCGCCTTGTGACCGCACTGCGTGCTCCTCTGAGCCACTGGCTTTGCAGAGTCTGGGGCATGGTAAAGAACTAAGACTCCTGAAGGAGCCTCTCGTGTCTCGTCCACTCTCCCCTCCCCGTGATCAGCAGGGAGTCTCCAAGGGGGCAGGTCTTCACTGACTGTCTAGTGCTATTTTGGAGTCTAGTGGAAAGTGGGGTGCCATCCTCCCCTCAAAAGAGGAACATGGTGGGGGACTTCATTCCTTAAGCTGTGAACCTTCTGTTTAAAAGATGACCTTCTTCTTTAAAAAGAGGCTAGTGCTGCAGTGGATTGGGGTGCTGGGGGCAAGCCCAGCTCAGCCTAGTGACCCTGCGCCCTTGGCTGCTGCGTGCAGTTGTGGTCTGGACCATTAGGGATTTTTTGGTCCCGTGGATGTTGGCTGAGTTTGTTTGTGTACCTGCTGAGTCCTGGGTGTTGGGGAGACACATATGGTTGGAGGGGATCTAGATGGACAGGTAGGGTGGGGGTGGGAGGATGTGCAGAGACCGCTGTGGGGAGACCACTGGGGAGAAAGGAAACCCAGCTCCGCAGTGGCATTGGGCAGCTTCCCAAGGAAGGAGACCTCTTGGTGGAGCCCCTGAACACCAGCTGGCCCCAGCCAGCCCGGGGTTCAGGGCTGGGGTCCCAGATAGAGCCAGCTGGTGCCCCAATTTGCATGACCTTGGCTCCAGGGCCAACAGACCTGGCCTGGAGTCTTTCTTTCTTATGAACCTGTAAAAACATATCAAGCATGACCAAAAAAAAAAATCCAGTTGCACAAGTGATAAGGAGACAGCATTCGGTAATAGAAGAAAAATTACCATACAACTCACACAAAGCTTAGAGAGCGGCCCTTTTCCACAAGCCTGTGAGTAGTCTCCAGTCCACGTGCAGTTGCAGGCCTGCAGGAGACGCGGGTTCGAGCCCTGGGTTGGGAAGATCCCCTGGAAGAGGAAAGAGGAAATGGCAACCCTCTCCTGGGTTTCTGCCTGGAGAGTCCCATGGACAGAGGAGCTTGGCGGGCTGCAGTCTAGGGTCTCAGAGTCAGACAGGACTGCAGTGACAGCTCGCTGGCCCTTGAAGGAAATTTGAGATCTTGTCTCTGAGATTTGGTGCCCTCCGGTGGCCTTGCCTGGATTTGTCTGTATTAACGGAGGGAAGTTTGTGTGCCGTGAAGAGGTTCTTCTTCATTGAGGGTGGCGTGCCCTCCGGTCCGGACAGCAGGCGTGTTCCAAGGTCCTGTCATCACAGTGGGGACAGGGGACTCACGACGTGGCCTTTTCCTGTCTCCCCAAGTGCGGGCGTGGGCCGGACGGGCACCTTCATCGTGATCGACGCCATGATGGACATGATGCACGCGGAGCAGAAGGTGGACGTCTTTGACTTCGTGTCCAGAATCCGCAATCAGCGGCCTCAGATGGTTCAGACAGACGTGAGTCGTGCGCTCCTCTGGCCCATCTGCCTGTGCTGGTGTGAGCTTGGCTCAGCAAACCCCAACGCCCCAGGACGCGAGTTAGGTGCACGCAGAGCGGTGCCTGGCCGGGACCGTGTCACCCCAGCCCTCACCAAGGCTGCAGGTGGTCACTACAGAGAGCCCTTAATCTTACGTTCCCCCAACCTCTTCCCCTCTGCACAAAGAGAAGGGCCCCCCTACTCCAGGGGCCCCCCTTGGAGCCCGTCTGGGTCCCCGCAGGTGCAGTACACGTTCATCTACCAAGCCGTACTGGAGCACTACCTCTACGGGGACACCGAGCTGGACGTGTCCTCCCTGGAGAAGCACCTGCAGGCGCTGCAAGGCCCCACCGCCCACTTCGACAAGATCGGGCTGGAGGAGGAGTTCAGGGTAAGCGCCGACCTGCCCTCCAGGAGGACCGGCCCCATTCACACAAGGCTGCTTGCAGCTGCTTCCTCCCTTAGGAACTCCCAGAAAAGCAAGGGGGTCCATCCTGCCCGTGACTTTCAAGGGAAGAACAACGAGGACTCTCAGAGCTCTGTAGCCATGTCGGTGGTGGGTGGGGGGAATATCGTATGTGCACATTTTATTTCCCAAGACTCGGGCCGTGTCTGGAGATGGAGACAGGCATTTCCTCTGAGCGGGTGTCCTGGATGGCAGTGGGGTTAGAAGGCTGAGCAGTCTCTCAGGAACATCAGAGTTTTAACTGCGCGGCTGTGTCTCTCTTGGCTGCAGAAACTGACAAACGTCCGCATCATGAAGGAGAACATGAGGACAGGCAACCTGCCCGCGAACATGAAGAAGGCCAGGGTTATCCAGATCATTCCATGTAAGGGGCCGCCCGCGGACGGTAGGCCCTCGCGGCAGCCGCCGTCGGGCGGGTGCCCTGGGGCGTTAGTCACCGGAAGGTCATTGACCACTTGCTCCTGTAAACCAGGGGTCCGGGGCGGGGTGCCCTCGGAGAGCTCTGTCAAGTGTGGGGAAGAGAACGCTCACCTGTGAAGATGTGAGTGACCTAAGCTGTCCCGCAGGTATCAGGCGGGCAGCTTGTGACCTGGACTTGGAGGCGGGAGAGGAAGGGGGACTTCCTGGAAGGGGAGAGATGAGCTTCGGGCCTGACGTGGTGCCTCCTGATTCTATGAGATGCTATCCCATCCTCCCCCAAGCCTGGGCAGAGGCACGACACCCTGCTGTACACAGAGTGGAGTCCTGGCCCGCGCTATGCAGCCAGACCCGAAGGGAACTCAGCTGAGACCTTCCAGGGAGAGGCCTTGGGGCCGGCACACCGTGGGCAAGGGAGGCATCGGCACTGGGTGGCCTGAGGTCTAGGGGGACGGAAAGCCTACAGGCCTGGTAGGAGCAGAGGCATTGGAGGAACCCCAGGGGGAAGGGGAGGTGCCCACCTAGAGGGGAGGCGGGAGGGCTCGCCCAGACCTCCCCTCCACACCCCTCCTGGACTCCAGCTCCTGCAGCAGCAGGCCCTCACGTGGACCTGCCCAAGCCGGCAGCGCGTGGGGCTGGGCAAGCCCTCTCCAGCCTCAGACCCCGGGGGCTCTGTGGCTGTGATGCCTCCGGCAGGCTATGCCACGTTGCCTGGCCGGCCTCACTCCTTTGACACCTTGAATTTACTTTAATGTTTACGTTTGGGTATGAATGACTTCAGTTTAGGGCTTCCCTGGGAACTCAGCTGGTAAAGAATCTTCCTGCCATGCAGGAGACCCAAGTTCGATTCCTTGATCGGGAGGATCCCCTGGAGAAGGGATAGGCTACCCGCTCCAGTATTCTTGCCTGGAGAATCCCCAAGGACAGTGGAGCCTGGCGGGCTACAGTCCATGGGGTTACAAAGAGTCAGACACGACTGAGCGACTCAGCAAAGCGCAGCACCTCAATTTATGACCGATGAAGACAATGAGTCAGTTATTTGAAAACTTTCCTCACAAAACACAGCTTCCCCTGGCCACTTGAAGGAACCTAGTTTAGGAAGGAAACCTTCCAAGGGGTTGACTATATTTAGTGATTTTATCCATAAGCTTTGTCTCGGAAGCTCCTAACAGCAAGTTCAAGTTTGCCAGGCAGGATGGGGTCACTTCTGACCCACAGGATGCACTGCTTTACAGATGACTTCAACCGAGTGATTCTCTCCATGAAGAGGGGCCAGGAGTACACAGACTACATCAACGCGTCCTTTATAGACGTAAGTGCCGGGCCCCCGCCGAGCCTGCGTGCCTGGTGGGGACGATAGCTCCCTTCCCCTGTGATCACAGTCTCTTCACCTACTTGCTTTCACAATCGGAAAGGGTGGACACGCCCCCAGAAAGCCAAACCAGTTCATTAGCAAACACTTGCTGAAAAAAAAAAAAAAAGAATAAGGAACTTTGAAATAGAGGATGTACGTGCACTTTTAAATAATGGGCTGCTTTTCCATCCTGCCTTTAATACGTCATAACTTCTCTCTTGCTTCGCTGTTATACTCCAGCCCTCTGTCCCTGGGCTTTCTGTCCTGTGACCACAGTCCGGTTCAGGCCGCGTCACAGGCTGCCTTGTGCGCAGCAGAGCTGAATGGGCGGGAGACAGCGCTGCAGTCAAGTCCGTGCGTGGATTCTGGTTTACAGACGAGAGAACGCTGTGCTGGAGGGGGGTCACGCAGGCCCCAAGCCAGGACCGGGGAATTAACTCACTTCCTCTAACTCCGCACCCTCTCTGCCCTGCCTCGATGCTGTTAGCTGTGACACGTACAGACGCATTCTTAATAGAATCGAAGCCAGTCCAAGCAAGGGTCCTGTTACATCGTTCAGAGGTGGAGGGGCCCCTTGACCTGTTCTCTGGGCGCGTGCCGTCTGGGGCTCGGCTTAGGCCCCGGAAGCCTGGATGCCGCCCCCCTGCGGCCCTGGGCTGCCCTAAAGCCGCGAGTCCCAGCGTGGGAGAGCGGTGGGGGGAAGCCAGACTTGAACCTCTGCTCCCATCTGAAGGGTTACCGCCAGAAGGATTACTTCATCGCCACCCAGGGGCCCCTGGCGCACACCGTGGAGGACTTCTGGAGGATGGTCTGGGAGTGGAAGTGCCACACGATCGTGATGCTGACCGAGGTGCAGGAGAGAGAGCAGGTCAGCCCGCCCCCCGCCCCAGCAGCCTCCAGGGCCGCTCACACCCACCCGGTGCGGCCTGCCCGGTGGACTGCCTGTCCCTGGGAACGCCTCACCTGCCATCAGCTGTGAGGCCAGGGCACGACTACTGAGGAGGGAGAGAGGCTGCAAATGAAAAAGGTTTTATTTCAACTCCCGCCCGCAACTCCAGTTCATTTTGACTACCCACTGGCTGATGTTCTTAGCCTACCTTTTATTTTAAAGTGAAGTCGCTCAGTCTTGTCCAACTCTTTGCGACCACAGACTGTAGCCTACCAGGTTCCTCCGTCCATGGGATTTTCCAGGCAAGAGTACTGGAGTGGGGTGCCATTTCCTTCTCCAGGGGATCTTCCTGACCTGGGGATAGAACCCTGGTCTCCTGCACTGTAGGCAGACGCTTTACCATCTGAGCCACCTTTAACCTGCCTTGAATTTCTGCCATTTTGTGTTTGCCACAAATACATATTTGATCACAACCTGTTGAAGGAAAAGACCTTTATTCACTTTTCTTGGGACAAAAGATGGAGGTATTGAAATGTGTGCCTAATTAATATAGTCCTGGTAGAAGTGAATGGGTTAAATGTTTCTTTTCTCCCAGAGATCCATCTAGAAGCACGTAGTCTTCTCATTTTTATTTAACAGCATCATAAACACTTTTGAGCCCATCATCCAATTGAGAAACCAAACTTTTGCTGATAACATACACTTACCCAGGTGTTCTCCCAAGAGGTATCCACTACCCTGAATTTCTGGGGTTTGACTTTTTGCTTTCTAAAAACAGTTTTATTGAGACATAACGCACATATCATGCAATTCCTCTTTCTAAAAGGTCCGGTTCAGTGGGCTTTAGTATATTCACAGAGTTGTACAACATCACTAATTCCAGATCATTTTCATCATCCGAAAAGAAACCCCATACCCATGAATGATCACTACCTACTCCCTCCTCACAATCCCTGCAACCACAGATTAGTTACTTTCTGACTCTGAAGTCGCCTCATCTGGACATTTCATATAAATGGAATCATGCCACCTGTTTTTTTGTGATTGAGCGCTTTCGCTTAGCGTGTTTATAAGGCTCATTCATGAATCAGTCCCTCACTCTTTTTTTTAATAGTAGGGCCCTAAATTCTGTGTTTTCCCTCATTAGTGTTTGGACACTTGGGTTGTTTCACTTTGGGCTGTTATGAATACTGTTTTGAACATTCATGGACAAGTTTTTACGTGGACACATATCTTTATTTCCCTTAGGTAGATGCCTAGGGCTGGAACCGCTGGGGCCTGTCAGAACTATATTGCAAACTCGTATCACTTAACTGTTCAAGCAGCTGCCCCGCCAGTAATGTGCAAGTGTTCCAGTTTCTCCCCATCCTCATCAACACTTATAATCATCTTTTTAATTAAGCCATCCTAGTGAATGTTTTCTTAGCTTTTTAAGAAATCTTTTTTTATCGAGTCTATATTTTCCTAAAGAAGCTACTGTTTAGTTCTGTCTGCTTTTCAACTTCATATAAGAGGGCACCATTGAGGTATACAATGGGGCTTCCCTGGTGGCTCAGCTGGTAAAGAATCCACCTGCAATGCAGGAGACCTGGGTTCGATCCTTGGGTTGGGAAGATCCCCTGGAGAAGGGAATGGCTACCCACTTCAATATTCCAGCCTGGAGAATTCTACAGACTGTACAGTCCATGGGTCACAAGGAGTCAGACAGAACTGAGTGGCTTTCGCACCAGGTATACAGTCTTCTGAGACTTGACTTTTCCACTCGAAGATATGCATTCGACGTTTGGCTGTGTTGCCGCCTGTGACTGTGGCTCATTCATGATCATTTCCTCACGCTCCGTGGCACACGCTGTACCTCCTGCATCCACTGACTTGCCCCTCCTTCTGTCTTGGGCATTTGGGTTGATTTCATTTTGTTGTTTTACAAACAGTGCTGTGGGTACTTTCTTGTATGCGTCTCATGATGCATGCGGAATTGTACAGTTCAGAGACAAAAATGCCACGTTGGAGGGTGTGTGAACGTTTGAATTGGCAGGGCAGTTCCTAATGACTTTCCAAAGTAGTTATGGTTTTCAAAGCAGACCCTGGATGAACGTCATCCATCTACATCCCTAGGATTGTCTGGCATCCTCATTTTTGTTAATTAAACAGGTATAAATATCATCTCTTGGTGGCCTTGATTTGCATCTCCCTGATCCCTCTGAGGTCAGGCATCACTTTGTGTATTTTTAGAGGATGACATGTTTCCTCTTGTGCAAAGTGCCTGTTCATGCCTTTCCCTCATTCTTCTTGTGGGTTGTTTGCACTTTTCTTGTTGATTTGGAGGATTTCTTTATTTATTCTTGGTACTGATTCCTTGTTGCTTTTAAGTATTGCAGGTATCTCATCTCAGCTGATGCCTTCTCTTTTTATTCTCTCAATGTCTGTTGGAGTTCCCCAAGTGGTTCAGTGGTAAAGAATCTGCCTGCCAATGGAGAAGATGCTGGTTTGATCCCTGGGTGGGGAAGATTCCCCTGGAGGAGGAAATGGCAAGCCACTCCAGTATTCTTGCCTGGAAAATCCTATGGACACAGGAGCCTGGTGGGCTACAGTCCATGGGGTCGCAAAAGAGTCAGATACACCTTAGCGACTAAGCAACAACAAAATGTTTATTGATGACATAGGGTTAATTTTAATATAATCTGATGTTGAGATCTTTGTCATGGTTGGTTAGCTCTTTAGGATTCTTGTTTGGTAAACCTGTACCCCAAAATGAAAAGATATTTTTTCTAAGGCGTTCACAGTTTTATTTTTGACTTCAAGTCTTACCCTTTCTTGGTTTGTCTTTATTAAACTTCAAGTCTGCCATATACAGTTGTGCAGGTTGCACACTGCCCAACTCCAGGAGGGGCTGGGGCATTCATATCAGTCCAGGCAGCTGAGTTAGGGATCCAGCTCACTTCTCCCGCAGAGAGCTGATTCTCCAGCTCCAGTTACTGACTGGCCTCTCCTCTGTGTGCTGTCATTTCTGTTCTGTATCTGTCCTGCAGACACACGCACGTCTCTTCCTGGATGGTCTGCTTTGTTCCCTTGGTCAGCAGGCAGTAGCATTCATATTTATGTTCATGTGTTACTTTCCTGTTCAGATGAAATATATTAAATGGTTTGACAGCACGCCTGCATCCTATTGTTAAAACTACTGGCAGCAAATTCTTTATTACGAGACTTAAAACATCTTTATTTTATCCCCCAGGATAAATGCTACCAGTATTGGCCAACAGAGGGCTCAGTGACTCACGGAGAAATAACGATCGAAATAAAGAGCGATACCCTTTCTGAAGCCATCAGTATACGAGACTTCCTGGTCACCTTCAATCAGGTATTGTTGCCGGAGACCTTTAGTCTCTCGTGGACAGAACACCCTGCGGCCATTGTGTGGGCTCTGTCTTTGTGCCAGAATGTCCTGTCCCTCAGACTTTTCCAGATCCCCACGTTCGTGCCAGTGGGCAGTGTGGGCAGTCGGCAGCCATGTTACCAAGTGGCTGATCTCCCATAAGATTTCATTTCCGTGATCGTCCCCTAGCTCCTTGCTGGAGCGCAGGGATGGTGGGGCCAAGTAGCCGACTCCAAGAGGTGGCCTGCTGCCCAGTCCCTGGGAGAAACAACCGTGGGTCAGAGAGCAGGAGGAATGAATGGGTGACACCACAGAGGACTTCCGGGCTTCTCTGCCAGACCCTTTCTCAGAGCCTCCCACCACCCCCCCCACCAGCCAGGTCTTGGGAACTCTCCCTGTGTGTCAACCATGGGTAAAATGACCTACCTATGGGATCTGATTCCGAGCTCAAGATGGTCAGTACAGAGAAACCCAGCTTTGCCCAAAGACTTGGTCTCCTCCACGTGGGGCTCAGAAAGACCCAGGGCCCCTAGACTCTGAAACTGCTCATCCCCAGCCTTGAAGAGACATGGTGGGTCCTGAAAGTCAAAGTCACCCAGTCGTGTCCAAGTCTTTGCGACCCCATGGACTATACATTCCGTGGAATTCTCCAGGCCAGAATACTGGAGTGGGTAGCCTATGCCCTCCTCTTGGGGATCTTCCCAATCCAGGAGTCGAACCCAGGTCTCTCACACTGCAGGCGGATTCTTTATCAGCTGAACCACAAGGGAAGTCCAAGAATACTGGAGTGGGTAGCCATCCTTTCTCCAGAGGATCTTCCCAACCCAGGAATCGAATTGGGGTCTCCTGCAATGCAGGAGGATTCTTAACTGAGCTATCAGGGAAGTGGGTCCTGGCTTCTTACAAAACAGGGATGATTCTTGTCATCTCAAGCAAAACTGCCCAGGATCTCATAACGGGGTCTGGCAGGCCCTGGGGGCTCTGGGGAGCATCCTTTGACTAGCGTGACCCCCACCCTGAAGGAGGCACGGCTGACCTTCTGCTTTAGGATGACCACAGCCTAGGAGCAGCCAGCATCTGGGAGGCCAGCCAGATGAGAACTCTGCGGGCTGCTCGAGACTGTGGCCCGAATCCCCCCGGGGTGGGGTTGGGAGGGCGGGCGGGTGGCTGTGACCGCCCAGCCCTGAGACGCTCCTCCCACCCCGCAGCCCCTGGCCCGGCCAGAGGAGCAGACGCGGGTGGTGCGGCAGTTCCACTTCCACGGCTGGCCCGAGATTGGGATCCCGGCGGAGGGCAAAGGCATGATCGACCTCATCGCGGCCGTGCAGAAGCAGCAGCAGCAGACCGGCAACCACCCCATCACCGTGCACTGCAGGCAAGTGGCCCCGGGCGCCCCTCGCGGTGGGCCCGACGCGGACCACGCCCAGCCCCTGCTCCGCTCAGCGCCGCGCCCCTGGACTGTCTTCCTCACCTCCCCCGCTCCCAGACTTAACACAAACGCATAAATGTCTTCCTAGACTTGCAGGAGCATTTGGTGAGAAGGAGTCAGGAAGCGACTCAGACACATCTCTTTGTGCTTTTTAAGTCGTCAAAAAAAAAAAAAAGACACATTTCCAAGCACAGCTCAGACAAACCCTGAACTTGAGTTAACTTCGTTTTGAAAGACCGGTGGGGCTCTGGCTGGCATGCCCACCCAGCACAGCAGGAAGCTTTTCTTGAACTACTCAGGGATGTCTAGGCTGGGGTCCATAACAGAGGGTCCGCAGCCCCAGCCCATCCTGACACCACTCAGCCTGGCTCCCAAGGCCCCCACCCCACCGTGAGCAGAGAGACCCACCAGGGGGCACCTGGACACAGCAGGACACCCCCCAGCAAGAACCTTGGTAACAGCTTTATGAGGCAGAGGGTGAATCCTATGGAGACATGCCAGCTCCCCTTCCTTCTGGGCCAGGCCCCCCTGCTGGCAGGGACCTTGACCACCCTTGTAAAACTCTTCCTGTGAGAGCTTGGGGTGTCTGATCTTGGGGTGGGGTTGATTTGTGGAAGCTTGGGGTGTCTGATCTTGAGGTGGGGTCTGACTTGGGGAAGCTTGGGGTGTGTAATCTTGATGGGATCTGATTTGCTTCTAAGACTGCACTTCTGTACCTCTGTCTATCTACATGTGGCTCCCATTTTTCTGACTGCCACTTGCCCCCACCCGCTTAACCCTCGTGTCAACAAAGCCCAGCTTAACCTGGAGGATTGGTCTGGCCACTTTCCTGACCTTGGACCCAGAGATGCGCCCTTCGGGCACGGCCAGCAGGGGGTGCACACACCTAGGTTTTCAGTCCCTGGTGCCTTTGTAGATGTCCTTTAGAATAAATGAGAACTGAGTTTCTTCTTGTTCCGCCTCCGCAAACCCAGACCGAACGTTATGGGTGTCGGGCACCAGGGATGCCAGCAAAGCTGAGCGAAGCCCACAGTCGGGATTTGGGGCCCCCGTGGGAACCCTGCGCCCTCCGAGGGCTCCGTGGAAGAGGCCAGCCAAGCCTGCCTCCATTAGGCCTGCGCTCTCTCTCCCAAGAGGGTCTGCTTCCGCAGGGTTTATCCGAATGATCCTGTTAAGCGGAGGAGATGCAGACCTTGACCCTTCCTGCCAGGGGCTGTCCTTTGTCCAAGCAACCCTTCCATCCGCCTGCACACCCCCCACCTCGGAAGGTGGTCCCTGCACGCACGGGGAGTCGGCCAGGATTGCAGCTCCCTGCGCCTGATCAGGGAGGGGTTTCGCTCCTAAGAAGTTTCCAGGTAGTGTAGCTGCTGCCAGCCCAGGGGCCATCCTCTGAAAGACCCCCAACAAGGAGGAAGGGAAACGGGTCCACCAGGTTGAAAACTCGTCACTGGTTCTGGTCTGACTCGCGTTACATTCAGGCGCGGTCTCGCGGACTTCTGTGTTTGCTGACGCTGTCCAGAGCCGAGCCCCGTATAAAATGGTCCTTAAAGAGCCAAGCTCCGGTCATTCCAGCTCTGGCGTGCAGGGCCTGGTGGAGGCTGTGGGTTTCTCATGCCTGTGGGTGAGCCTCGGTTTCTTACTCCGTGTTCTCTCTGCAGTGCTGGAGCTGGGCGGACGGGGACTTTCATAGCACTCAGCAACATTCTGGAACGGGTCAAGGCTGAAGGGCTTTTAGACGTATTCCAAGCTGTGAAGAGTTTACGACTTCAAAGGCCACACATGGTGCAAACCCTGGTAAGAAACGGCTTCCAGAGGAGTTGAGAATTGTCTCATGTTGCATTTGATGTATGTTGCACTGAAGTTCAAGTCCACTGGGAAGGAAGGAGGGAGGCTACGTTTCCAGGACAGAGAGCTGAAAGTCCCAGACAGCATACAGCATAGAAAAGCTTCACAGACTCCCTTCCTCCCTTGCTTCGGGGTGGGGTCTGTCCCCTGGGCAGATGCGAGAGGAGGGGCACAGCCCTGGCTTTCGATGATAAGACCCATTGGACAGAGGCCCAGCTGTGTGGCGTCTACACTTACAGACGTAGACGTTCACATACGGCGGTGACATTTTCAGTCCTGATTCTTGCCATCTTCTGTCTTCCACGGGTCATGTGGACTCTTGTCCATGGCTGGGCCTCACTCAGCCTGCAGATGCTGCCCAGGGAGCTTAAGGAATCCATGCAGAGTGCAGTTGCCCATAGGTTTTCCTTCATTCCATGGTGAAAACCCACTCTTTCTGGTTTTCAGGAGAGATGCCTCCCTACCAAATTTGGTGATTGTCCTCCAACAGCAAGTTGTTTTCAAGACTGTTAGAACTCGTTGCTTTTCCCAAGAAAAGTGAAAGTGTTTATAATGTCCGACTCTTTGAGACCTGCCCCCCACCCCCATGGACTCTAGCCCACCAGGCTCTTCTGTCCATGGGATCCTCCAGGCAAAAACACTGGGGCGGGTCGCCATGCCCTTCTCCAGGGACATATTTATTTTTCCCAGTTCAGTTCCAGTTCAGTTCAGTTGCTCAGTCTTGTCCAACTCTTTGCAACCCCATGGACTGCAGCATACCAGGCCTCCTGGTCCATCACCAACTCCCAGAGCTTACTCAAACTCATGTGCATTGAGTCGGTGATGCCATCCAGCCATCTCACCCTCTGTCATCCCCTTCTCCTCCTCCCGCCTTCCATCTTTCCCAGCATCAGGGTCTGTTTCAATGAGTCAGTTCTTTGCGCCAGGTGGCCAGCGTGCTGGAGTTTCCCCCAAGGCTTCCTATCCTAGAGCTGCCCTCGCAGGCCCCTGGCACAGCCCGCTGGTCCTCTGCTCCCTCAGTCCTAATGCAGGCAGTTCTCTTCCCTTCCAAGGGCTGGGTGACTGGGTGGGATCTTAGTAGCTGGAAGGGAGGACCCGGTAGTGACTCTTGACTCTCCCAGTGCCCCTGCAACCACAGGATAGCAGCTTTTGGCTCCATCTTTCTTTCCCTGCAAAGTGCAGCTCTGTCCTATGCTGGCTGGACCGAGACCCCAGAAGGGCTAGACGGGCTAATGTTTGGCCTCTTCCAACCCAAAGGCCGGTAGATTCTTGTTCAGTATGAATTTAGGTAAGAGGCTGAACCCAAGGTGCTGGGAAAGAAGAGGAGGGGGCTAGGAGCCTCCCTTGGGCTCCCTGCTTCCCCAGCTCCCGTGTTCACTGGGCCAGCAAGTGACCAGGGTCTGCAAGGGTAGCTGCTGTCTGTTGTTCCTCAAACCACCGGGGTCCACCCCATGTCTGCTTACTGTTGTGCTCATGGTTTTCCTAGACTCATGGTAGGCTCGCCAAGAAAGTCCAGGCGTTGCCATTTTCCCCATCGGTTTCATTTCTTCTCCCCACCCCGACCTTTGGCCGCATTGCCCAGCAGGTGGGATCTTAGTTCCCCAACCAGGGATCGAACATGCACTCCCTGCACTGGAAGCTTCAAGGCTTACCCACTGGAGCACCAGCAAAGTCCTCATTTCTTCTTTTCAGTGCTCGTTGCTGGTGGTGACATACGTCCTGCTCGCTGGTCCTCCGTTAACCCATCACCTAGCTCTAGTCTCGAAACCTCAAAGAGCTGCGGGAAGGTCGGAAGTCAGGCGATATCCAAGCGTGCTAATAAGTTAAGAGCCTCACACAGATGTGCGGCGGGGCCTTCCCAGGTGGCCCAGTGGCAGAGAATCTGCTGCCAGCGTAGGAGACACAAGAGATGGGGGTTCAGTCCTTGGGCTGGGAAGATCCCCTGGAGTAGGAAGTGGTGATCCCCTCCAGTATTCTTGCCTGGAAAATTCTGTGGACAGAGGAGCCTGACGGGCTGCAGTCTGTGTATTTACAAAGAATCGGACACAACTGAGCGTGCATGCACCCACAGATGCAAGGCATCATTCTTCTGAATTTTAGTAAAGTTGATATAAAGCAATGCCCTTTTGTAGTGTAAACTTAGGTTTTAAAATAATCTATATTTCTATCTTATTTAACTTTTATAGATTATTTTCTTTGCATTATGAAGTTTGATGTTAGGTTTGCTATTATTTTTTCGTTCCAAAGTAGTGGTTTTTAGTTTAAATATGAAAACTAGAGATCTCTCACTCAGAGAGTGAGTCTAAAATACACTGAGTTGAAACACTGACATTTTCTATGTAGAAAAATAGATTTGGAAACGTGTACCTAAAAACTAAATTATGTAACAGAAGTAGTTTATATGCATCAGGATATATACTATTTTAATAACTGGTCAGACTTTTTTATGTCTTCTCTTTAGTGTTTCTTCTAATAAATTNTGGTCAGTATATTTTGTAAAAATCATGTTAATTTATTTCATAGTTGACATTAATATCCTTCCTAATTTCTTTGTATATATTTTGTTATGCTTTAAAGGCCACCTGCTGTAAAGTTATTAAATCTTAAATACGCCCTTTAAAAACGGAATAATGTATTAAGGTCAAATAATATCCCATAAAATGTATATTTCTGCTAAATCAGTAAAATATATTTTAATTTTTCGTTAGATTCATATCATTTAACTTCACACAGTCAGCGCCTCTAAAGATCTTAATATGCCGAGTGTATTTATGTAAGGTACTAACCACAACTTCATTAGGAAACAATCGAGGACTCAGAAATTAGTGGGAAATTTCCTGATGTTGATTTCACAGCCCTGCGCAGTGGCAGGTTTTTGAAGGCAAACTGCTCGTGAAGATACAGTGTAAACAAGGAGTCCTGTAGCCTCAGCCTCGGTCCGTGTAGTTTTTCCTTTACCTTTTAAAGATCAAAGAAGACTTTTCAACCTGAGTCCAGGTCTAAAACACACTGGAGTAATCGGTGGCTATGTAGTGATCCTTAGAAATGCATTTATCAAGACTGTGTTGTGACATCTTGTCGAGACAAAAGAGATGTGAAGGCCAGTGGCCCAGTGGCCTCGGGTCCAGCAAACCAGCTCCCAGAGTGTCGCTCCCCGGCGCCGCCTGCTCTCCATCTGTCTGGGTGGTTGACGCAGATGACCCTCTGAGACTCACACCCACTGCCCTTCTCACTCCTCTGTCCCCCGCCTGCACTCCACCTTTCTGCCCTGCTAGTCGTGAGCTACACCTCGAGGAACAGTGAAAAATCACTTCCCGTTCCAAAAGGTCAGATAGCGCATCTGACCTGCACAGAGAAGCCAGGAAACAGTCTGGCAGCCACAAGCAATCATGCTTTAAACTTTCTGAGAAGAAGCGTTTCGGTATTTTAAAAAATCTCTTGTAAAAGTTAAGACTGTTTGTAAGAAAAAAAAACTTAAAATATAGATTTATACAGTTTTTTTAAAGTCCCACTCCTTAATATTTAATAAAAGGAAAGAAAGAAAGAGAAATCCTTACTCTAAAGACTAACTTCTTTTTGAATGGTTCCTATTGAGACTTCTGACACTGGATAATAATGATCTCATTGCCACTCAGGATTGGCTTGTGGGGCAAAAAAAAGAGGATGAACATGGAAAGGTTTAATTTAATGGCAGCGACCTCTTTGTGGCCATCAGGTGCCTAAGCAGATGAGCACAATGTAAAAAAAGACATCTGGTCTATCTTTCTGTAATCATTTAACATGTGCATTTTGGGGTACTTTTTTTTTTTTTTTTTGCTTTCTAAAAAAGATATGAATCTAAAGACCTAATTTGATATTTCCACTGGTAACTGATTGCACGAGTGCACCCCAGGGTGGGTGATGTCCTAATAACAGGCCCACAGGTAATCAAGGTTCTTCTGCTCCTCCACGCCCCACCCAAAGGTCAGAGGAGCCCAGCTGGACGGACAAAAGCACAACTTTGCGAGAGCTGCCACCAGCAGCAGCAGCCCTGGCTCCTCACGCAGCCGACCGCCGCCCTCTCCCTTCTGGGCGCACTGATGGTGCTTTTGGGTCAAAGAGGAACATGGAGGGAGCTTTGCGAGATGCACCAGGTGGCCCCATTTGTTTCCATTGTTAAAGTCCCGAGCCCGAAGTCCTTCTTTGACTAAAGGGGAAGAGAGAAAATTGAGCACCAAAGCCTAGAGACAGAGCTGCTGTTGGCAGTGATGGCAACACGGGATCGCAGCACCCCAGGGCCTGGTCGGGGGCCAACTTCAGGAGCCTTCACTGAGCGTCCTGCAGGCCCTTTCGTGGTCTAGCTGGCATCTCGTGTCATGAGATTAAGGTAGGCCTTTTCAGGGGCGCCCTCGGGAAAGCACCCCGTTTGTGTGTATCTCCTGCCCTTTGGGCCATCGCCTGCATCTGCTGAGGCCCCACGCTGGTGGTTCTGAGAACAGAGCAAACGCCGCTGGCCCTGGGGTGCAGCACCCTGCTCCCTCCACCATCACAGCAGCATTGGCCTCCCCGGGGGGCTCCGTCGCCAGCCTCCAGGCCCCTGCCATCACCCCGCAGCTCTGATTGCAGCCTCGGTGGGCGCTCCAGGACTCCGCATCCTGTCTGCCTTGCCCTGAAAGCTGGCACCTCCTCCCCTCGGGTCAAAGAAAGTCCGTTGTACATAAGTGAACAGCGCCATGCTGGTGAAGTCATGTTTCTTTTGACGTGTTTCTCCATTGCATGCGGTTGCATTCAAATGCCAAATAGCGATCAGAAGACGACCAATTCTGATCTCCTTGCTTTATCGGTCACTGTGTGACTCCCTTTACTTTTTCTCTCCATGTGCTCTATGAATGAAGAATGCGCACCAGTGTTTTAAAAGGTATTTTTATGTATTTTTAAAAACTTTTTAAAATGATCCTGATGCCTCTGTTTCAGCATTTGGAGACATGCCTTTTTTTTTTAATGTATGATTACTGATATTTCTGTTGTGTTTAACTAAGTTGTGTTTAATTTATGTGCAATCTTTATAATATATGTATTCTGGCTTCAACTATCATTTTTTTTTGTTTTATTCCGTTTATCATTTGATCTTGCTCTGATTCCAATGCCAGTGAATGTTGCTGAATTTGTATATGCAAATTGCAAGATCCAAAATATTCTGTTGCAAGGATAAATCTTTACTTTGACTTCCAGCCTGCGTCTCTTTCTTCAGTGAAGTCTCCTAATCTTATTCCTATGCCTTAAATCCTTCTAGACAAGACATTCATTAGGAGGTAAGCATGGATTTATGTAGACAATTTTAGGACTTGCAAAATTTAACTCAGAAGTGGCACAGACATGTGTGGATGTGATGGTCGATGCACTGGTCTTCAGAAGCTGAGTGGTCCGTGAAGCCTGGATCATAACCGCCCTACAGAGGGCGACCCTCCTAGAGTCCAGACAGAAGCTCTGAACAGTGGTTTCTCAGAATATACAAGGAAGGTGACCGAATGCTCCACGTCCGCTGCCAGGTGGGATCAGAAAGCCTTTCCAACACTGCTGCTCCTCCTAAAACCTCGACTCCTGTTAGGCCTTCCTTTCCACATCTGTGTCTGGGGATCCTGGATCACTCTCTTTCAGTTTCACACCTTCCCTAATTCACACACCAGCTTCCTCTTTCAGATATTCTGGGCCTAATGTGGAAACTGAAGCATATGCTTTTTATTATTGGTTGCGTTTATTTAATAAATTTTATAAGCTTTGTTATATTTGTTAAAATGGATCATCTGAAAACTTTTATTCCTCTTCATCTGAAAAAAAAATCACCTGCAATGAATACTGTTTGCTCCTATGGACCCTCTAGCTATTGGGTTTGCCTTATGGGTCTGTGGGTTTCCCGGGTGATGCTGGTGATAAGAACCCACTGGCCAATGCAGGAGACATGAGAAGCAGGTTCGATCCCTGGGTTGGGAAGATCCCCTGGAAAAGGAAACGGCAACCCACTCCAGTATTCTTGCCTGGAGAATTCTATGGACAGACAAGCCTGGCAGGCTGCAGTCCACGGGGTTGCAGAGTTGGACATGACTGAACATGCACGTATAGATCTGTCTATCTGCATGTCTGCTAAATAAGGGGGGGCCCACTTCTGCTCTCGGTGTGGTGGGGGCTCTTTCCCCTGTAAGTATAAGAGAGCAGGAGAATGGGAGGCGCAGATGCAGCCTGAGGCAGGCAACGGGGAGAGGGGACAAGGAGTTTTGGAAGAGGGTCCATGAGGACAGGAACCAGCACCTGCAGCCAACCAGGGACCAACAGACTTGACCACCTGGTGGGGTTCACAGACTCAGGAGGGTGTGAGGGGCTGAGAGGGAACAAACCCCAGGTCTGCCTCAGAGAAGCCCACTGTCAAACAGAAACACACTAGCGCACCCCCTGTGATAACAGACCTCAGGATGGGCCAGCAGTGAGCTGATGGCCAGGGGAGGTCAGCACCTGCCTGGGATTGGATGGTGCAGGTTAGGGGCATGACTTTTAGCAGGCTCTGTGGCTTTTCCAATAAGAAGACCATCTACCGTGTGGATGGTCCCCATCACTAACCATGGATAGTGGCAAGCCTTTGAGCTCTTGTCAAGCTGAGAGGAAAAGAAAAAAAACCATGCCTCTGATCAGTTTGCATTTCCCTAACTTCTAGTGGGTTGAGAATCTTTTCACATTTATTTGTATTTCATCTCTGAATCACCAATTTGTATTTTTTATCCATCTTCCTAATCGAGTCATTTGACTTTGCCTTATTCATTTATTTTGTGTTAGTGGCTTGGTCATGTCCAACTCTTTGTGACTCCATGGACTGTAGCCTGCCAGGCTCCTCTGTCCATAGGATACTCCAGGCAAGAATACTGGAGTGGGTTGCCATTCCCTTCTCCAAATTCATTTATAGTAATTCTGTTTAAAACGTGGATAGTGACCCTTTGTTATTCACGTTATAGCCAACCCACCACAGGCTCCTACCCGTGGGACTTGCCCACAAGTTCACTCCCAGAATCTGGTTGTGTCAGGGCGGCCAGTCTCTGGCAACAAGCACGGTCATTTGGTGATTCTGCAGCCTGGACCAAATCCCTGTCCTGGAGTCCAGACAAGGAGGACAAGGCCTGGGTGGTGGGGAGTCCCCTCCCCCAAATACCAGGGCTGTTCCTGCAGGACCCAGCGGGCCTCCTGGCTGGGGGGAGGGTGGAGGGAGTTCCTGTCTGGCTATGGCAGTTGTGGAAATGCAGGCAGGGGCTGGAAGCTGGCCCTCTGCCCCAGCCCTTTCTGCCACTCGCTGTCTCCGTTTGGTATGATTTTCTTTCCCCCTTTCTCCCTTTAATAAAAATACTGAGTTTTAACATCATTTCATCTGACACTTCCTGCACCTGATCATCAGGGTATAGACTTGTCTGCAGCCTGACCCTGGATGGACAATGCTTCGTCCTAGAGGGGGTCACCTAGTTCCCACTGTGCGCTATTCCACCATGAAGTGCAGCATGACTCTGGGCCATGAAACAGGGGGCCAATCTGGCCCGGGAAACCAGGGTAGGGGAAAGAGGCTTCTTGGAGGGAGTCTCACTGGAATTGAGCTCAGGGTTGAAGGGAAGCAGGAGTGGGGAAGAGAGCAAGGTGTGTGTGAGTGTGAGCATGAGTGTGTGTGAATGGGTGTGTATCCGTGTATATGTACATGTGAATGAATGGGTATGGACCCATGTGTATGTGTGTATATGTGTGAATGAACGGTATGTGCCTGTGTGTACATGCATGCATGTGAATATACTACATGCATGTATGAGCATATGCAATACTGTGTATCCATGGATGTGAATGAGTGGGAGTCTGTACACACATGCCTGTGTACTACATGCATGCGTGTATGAGCATGTGTAAGAAACCTTGTCTATTCATGTGTATGTATGCATGTGTGAATGAACGGGGTATGTGTGTGTGGGTGTTCATGTATGCATGCATGAATACTACACGTGGGGGGTAGAGTCTTAACTAAGGAAGGCAAGAGATGACTGGTAGAAAATTAAAGCAAAAAAATCATGTCATGGAAAACTGGGAGAGAAAGTAAAACTAGCTTCCATTTAATGAGAGCTTTCCATCAGAGGGATGCTACTTTCTTGGAATCTGAGGCTCAGAGAAGTTACCGAATCACACAGCGAGTAGATGTTTATTTCTTATACCCCATTCTCAAGCACACAATTAGCCTTGCTAAATAGTAATGGTTAATATTTCTATCTGATGCTTCCTCCCCCAAAAAATGCTAAATAAAGGATGTGTCTTGTGGATGTGCATTTTTTTAAACACGTTTGAATGACCTTCTCTAATTCAGCACCTACAACCATATAGAATAAAACCACCCTTCTTTTTAAAATTAATTTACTTTATAATATTGTATTGGTTTTGCCATACATCGACTTGAATCTGCCATGGGTGTACATGTGTTCCCCATCCTGATCCCCCCTCCCAGCTCCCTCCCCATCCCATCCCTCTGGGTCATCCCAGTGCACCAGCCCCTAGCACCCTATATCATGCATTGAACCTAGACTGGTGATTCATTTCACATATATTAAACATGTTTCAATGCCATTCTCCCAAATCTCATCCCACCCTCACCTTCTCCCACAGTCAAAAGACTGTTCAACACATCTGTGTCTCTTTTGCTGTCTCACATACAGGGTTATCATTACCTTCTAATTTCCATATATATGCATTAGTATACTGTATTGGTGTTTTTCTTTCTGGCTTACTTCACTCTGTATAATAGGCTCCAGTTTCATCCACCTCATTAGAACTAATTCAAATGTGTTCTTTTTAATGGCTGAGCAATACTCCACTGTGTATATGTACCACAGCTTTCTTATCCATTCGTCTGCTGATGGACACCTAGGTTGCTTCCATGTCCTGGCTGTTATAAACAGTGCTGCGATGAACACTGGGGTACATGTGTCTCTTTTGATCCTGGTTTCCTCTGTGTGTATGCCCAGCAGTGGGACTGCTGGGTCATATGGCAGTTCTATTTCCAGTTTTTTAAGGGAAAAACCACCCTTCTTATGCTTTCGAAATACTTTGCTAAAGAAGGCAAGAAAATGTACTGATATATTTCAGTGAGATTTTGGGTTAGAAATGAACCTTAATAGCTTTTTAATTAATTTTTACCCCATTCCCCAGGAACACAGCTAATTGAAAATTTTCTATATGTGAGGTTCATAATTATTGCTGAATCTGAAGTGTTGGCAGAACAACTTAATCATAGGAAATTCCTATGTTTCCTTGAATTTTGCCTAAGTGACACACTGATGACTCACACATTCAGAAGGCCTTTTCTAATGAGGCTTGCACTTCCTAAAATGCCATCCCTTCTGCTCGTCGGAATCCCACTCTTCCAGCCCCAGTTGACGATGACCCCCAATTTCAGGCAATGCCGTCTAAATAACTGTATTAATAAGGCAGCCAGAATAGCAAAAACAAATACCCCCGACCCAGACAGACGTGCCTGGATTCACGCATTTGTTCAAAAGCATTTATTGTGATGTGGACCCCGCTCCACGCCAGACCTGGGGGGGACACAAGAGCCGCGGAGGCAGGGGGCACAGCTCCGCGCTCGGGCAGCGACCTCCTGGCCTCCAGCCTCACCTCCTCCAGGCAGGGCAGGCGGGCGGGGAGGTCTCCACACGGGTGCCTGGAGGGCACGGGGTGCTTGTGTCCGACCCGGGGAACACGGAGGAGCCGAAGGACGGACGAAACAGCAGTGAGACCGGCGGCTCTGAAACCAAAGGAGGGCGGACGTCCAGGCGAAAAACGAGATGCAACAGCCTCGAGCTCCGAGCGTCAGAGACGGCGGCTCTCTCTGGGTGGGAGGCGCGCTGGGCTTGCGGTGCTTCCCAGCCAAGGTGAAGGCGAGCCCACCCGCGAGCCGCAGAGCGGACCCGAGGGCGCGGAGCGGCGCCGCAGCGCGGCCTCGGGCAGGTGGGCAGTCGCGCTCAGGGGAAGCAGTCCCGGTTCAGGCAGACCCTTCACGTGCAGCAGGCAGACGGCGTCGCAGACCAGCCTCGGAATCACGCGTCTCTCACCTCCGAGGCCAGCGCAGCGAGCAGAGGGCCCGCAGCCCGAGCGCCTGGACACACGGTCTCCCCGGGTGAAGGCGGACACCCTAACTTTCATTCCTCTTGTCCTCTGCCCATTCGTTCCTGCGACCTGAGTGCCTGCCGGGTGCTGGAGAGAAGCCCCTGCCTTTCACATTTGCATGAGGACGTACGTCTACAAAGGACACGGACACACACACAAGCATTTACAGCAGCGTGGCGAGCGCTGGAGCCCACGGCCAACGGGCATGGGCCGCGGCAGTCACAAACCCAGGGCTTCATATCCCCGAGAGGAAGGCCGCCCCTTGGCAAACTCCCCCCACCCCCTACCCGCTACTCAAGGTTTAAAATTTTTACTAATTTAGGAGACTCAGCAGTCTCCTTCATAACCTCCATGTGGGGGCTTTTGAATAAACTCTTGAGTTAGAAAATTCTAAGCCTTCTTCCCTTAAACCCCCACCCCACCCCCAACAGTATTATTTACAGAATTCACTTTAAAACTTATGGCAAATATTGTACTACAACTTATCACTAAATTTATTACTCCCCCCGTCACCACCCCCTTTTAAACTTCTTAGCTATATATCTTAAGGGTCTCGACGACTTCTGGTTCTTATTTTCTTGACACACACATTGTCACTTTCCTGTTTGGGAAGAAAAATATCTCTTAAGTCATTTGAAAGAACAGTTTGTGTAACCAACTCTATCTATTCTGCAAAAACCCAAATCCTTACAGGGTGTGACGCAGGCCTTTAGTTCCAGCAAACTAGTCTTGAGGTTGGAAATGAGCTTTAAAATACAGACTGTAAAAGCTGCCTTAATAACTCTTTTTACTATGTAAATCTTTAAAGTTAAATATTGTGTCTTGACAGAAAGGTTGGTAAGCTATTTTTAGGTTATAAATACATCATAAAGAAGAAAAAAGAAATTTCCATGTACGTTTTTCACTGATTTTTATAAATACCACTCCGAAAAAGTGAATTCAAATGTGTAATCAGGCTGAAGCCTTTTGGACCTTCTAAAAACTGGTGTGTCCAAAGGGGACACCACCCGGGGCTAGCTGAGTGTGAGTGGAGACCACACTTGGGTTGCCGTCTTTGGGAAGGGGAAAGGACACCAGGCTGCCTCCCAAACGGGAACCGTTCACGGGACTGTTTGCCTACCGACACCCCACCTGCTCTGTGCCCCAGCTTTCTGAGGGGACGCCTTTGAAATCAAGTGTCACCTTTCGGGAAGTCTGTTCGGTCTCTAACCATAGACTGAAGCCAGTGCTGGAGCCTCAGGGTGGGGTGTGCAGTGAGCACTGAGTGCTGACTGGACAGACCCCCTGAAAGAAGACGTCACCATGTGAATCCACTACTCAAAGTGCAGTTCCCAAGCCACATCCCCCGACTACTGAGCCACAGAATATGGTTTAGATTCCTGCTTTTCATGGTAGTTTAACTGGGAGTTGGCAGCCTATTATCCCATTTGCTATGTCTGCTCTCGCAACATGGGGTACAACCTCTACTGACATAGTCTCTAGGCTTAAAAACAGAACAGGAAATTACTAGCCTTTTGAAGACTCTGGGCACATCTCTTGGCACTCCGGGTCGCTCTCTGTTCAGATGCACTCTCTGAAGGGTTTCCTTGAGGGCGGACGCTAACCTTTCTGGATCTCGAACCCTTAGGGTCTGAATGTCCTGTCCCTTCTTTCTTTTCCTGCTTCTTCGCCGGGATGTCCACCCTTCCCTCCCTCGCTTTCTCCTCTGCAGCCTCAGGCAGAGGCGTCTGGTTCTGCCTCCCAGGTCTCGAGCGCGTCCTCCTCTCTTCAACTTTGCCCCCAGAGGCAGGCTTCTTGGCTCCATCTTCAGGGCCCCGGAGCTTCATCTCCTGGGAGGGCTGCACGGACTTCTTTTCGCTTCTTTTTATTTTCACCTTTTCTGCTGATATAAGAACCTCAGGTCTTTGCTCCTCTACAGAAATTTTAGCAGGATGCCTGGAACGCAGGGACACTCCCTAAAAAAATTCAAAAGACATCCACAAAATGTCAAGAATGAGGAATACAAATTACAAATCTCAACATGGAGAACATCATTTGAAAGTGAACTCAAAGGGGAATTAATTGCAACATTTTCCACTGATTCATATCCTAACATGCAAGTAGGTCTAAGCAAGTCAGGGGTGTACCTGTCAATTTGCTCCTACAGAGAAATCACCATTTCCACTAATAAACCCTAAGTAAGGAATTCAGTATGAACTCCAATCACAACGTCTGTCATATATGTCAGTGTGATTTTAACAAGCGTTAAAAGGGTATTCCAGGAAAACACCCCACTATTCAGACAGCAAATGAATTCCTAATCCTTCAAGTCATTGCTAGAGCAGAACAGGAAAATTTCAGTTTCTGGAATCCAATTTACAAACTTCTGACAACACTTATATCTCCCCTACTGGCTTTGATGGTAAAGAATCTGCCTGCCATGCAGGGGACCTGGGTTCAATCCCTGGGTCGGGAAGATCCCCTGGAGAAGGGAATGGCAACCTACTCCAGTATCCTGCCTGGAGAAATCCATGGACAGAGGAGCCTGGCGGGCTACACTTCATGTAGTCATAAAGTTGGACACAACTAAGCAACAAATACTTTCACTAACAGCCCTGACAGTTATGGTCTTCCCAGGACACACACACACCCTGGGCAAACTGTTCTAATTGTTTAAGTACTGATGTAGATACTACTGGTACTCAGCACTCTGGGTCTAGAACAAGGCAGGACTGAGCTGCCCACTTTTTCTCGGCACAAAGCTCCGTGTCTTTGAATACGAACATAGGAAGATTCCCCTGGAGAGTGAAACAGCAACCCACTCCAGAGGGGTCCATGGGGTTGCAGAGTCGCACACGACTGAGTAACTAAACAGCTCTATAAATTCTAAGGGGATGCTTCCCAGTGGTCTGCACTACTCACTGTGTTGACTGTGGGCCCACGCTTACACTGGGGTTACATACAGTTGATAGCAAATTTATGCCAGAACGGAGAGCATCTACCCAAGTTGCCATGCTGTGCCGAGTCATTCAGTCATGTCCGACTCTTTGCGACCCCATGGACTGTAGCCTGCCAGGCTCCTCTGTCCATGGGATTCTCCAGGCAAGAATCCTGGAGTGGGTTGCCATGCCCTCCTCCAGGGGGTCTTCCCGACCCAGGGATCAAGTGCACGTCTGTCACATCTCCCGCACCGGCAGGTGGGCTCTTTACGAGCACCGCCGCCTGGGAAGCCCACAGGCACGACGCATCCCTCCCATCACCTTATTCGGGGCCTGTGTGACTTCTCCTCGCGGCTCCATAGCTTTAGCTTTCAGGCCATCGTCAGGCAGGTTTCCCGCAGGTTCAGTCATTTGTGCCAAAGTCCGCAGGCTTCTCTTCTTCACTCCTGGGGGTTCGGGGGGCTCCCGTGTCTCCTTGGGGGCTGTCCTCTGCTTCTTCTGGAGTGGCCTCTCCTCCTCGGGGTCCTGGGCAGCTGCCGCAGGGCGCAGTCTCTTCCGGCCCGTGACTCTGCCGTCGTCTCCCTGCTCCCTCTCGGGTGACGGGGAAACGCAACTTTCACCTGGATGTCTTGCAGGCTCTCTGCTGCCCACAGGGTCTTCTGTGAATCTTACTTTAGGGGCCCTGAGGACTCTTCGGGATGTTTCCACAGGTCTTCTGTCTGCTGTTTGCTTTGTGGCTCTCTTGATGGCAGTAGCGCTGCTTCCCAGTTCCTCGGCCTGATCGGGCTTTTGAAAGGGCTCCTGGGAACCGGCCGGGTCTCCCACAGTCTCCTCCTGAAATGCTTTTCGCCGACTCCTGACGCCAGTGAAGCTTTCTGCCGAGTCCAGGCTCCTCCTTGGCGTCTCCTTGGCCGTCTTGACCTTGCTCTTATCGCCCGCAGGTTCTGTGCGCATGGCTTCCCCCGGAGTCTGTGCGGGCCTGCTGAGTGCTGAGGGCTCGTTTATAGCCACTTTTTCTGGTAGTGACCTGAGCTGTCTCTGTCTGCCTGTTCTCCTGGTGACTGGTTGTGCTGGTGGAGACTGGTGGGGCGCTGGAGCTGACGTAACATCACTCACTGGTTCCTTGGCCCCATCTCGCTTTTGAAAGAGCTCTTTGGCACCGGCCGGGTCTTCCAGGGGTTGGGTCTTTTCCTTCAGTGTTCTTAGCCGGCTCCTGACCCCAGTTACATTTTCTGCTGGATTGAGTTTCTGCTTTGAATTTTCCTTCAACACTATGTTGTCTTTTTCATCACGTATGGGCTTGCTGTGTGTGGTTTCCCCTGGTGTCCGTGTGGGTTCTCTGAGCGCCGAGGGCCTGTCTATGTCCACTTTCTCTGGTGACCCCTTAAGCCGCCCCTTTCTGCTTGTTGGTCTGGTGATGGGTTTTGCTGGTGGAGACTGGCGGGGCATTGGAACGGTTGTAACATCACCCTCTGGTTCCTTGACCAGATCTGGGTCTTGGAAGAGCTCTTTGACACTGGCCGGGTCTTCCAGGGGTTGGGTCTTTTCCCTCCGTGTTCTTAGCCGACTCCGGCCTCCAGTTACATTTTCTGCAGGATTGAGTTTCTGCCCTGGATTTTCCTTCAGCACTCTGCTGTCTTTTTCATCACATGCAGGCTGGCCCTGTGTGCTTTCCCCTGGTGTTGGTATGGGCTCTTCTTTGTCGACTTTCTCTGGTGATGACTTGGGCTGCCTCTTTCTGCTTGTTGGCCTGGTGACCAGTTCTGCTGGTGGGGATGGGCGGGGCCCTGGAGCTATTGTAACATCACTGTCTGCCTCTTTGGCCTGATCTGGGTCTTGGAAGAGCTCTTTGACACTGGCCGGGTCTTCCAGGGCTTGGGTCTTTTCCCTCCGTGTTCTTAGCCGACTCCTGATGCCTGTTACATTCTCTGCAGGACTCAGTTTCTGCCCTGAAGTTTCCTTCAACACCTTGGTGTCTTTTCCTTTGCCTACAGGCTCTGTGTGTGTATCCCCTAGTGTCTGTGTGGGCCCTGTGGACGCTGAGGGCTCGTCCACGGCCACTTTTCCTGGTGGTGACCTGAGCTGTCTCTGTCTGGTCGTTCTCCTGATGACTGGTTGTGCTGGTGGAGACTGGCAGGACACTGGAGTGATTTTTACATCACTCACTGGTTCCTCGGTCTGGTTGGGTTTTTGGAAGGGCTCTTTGACTCTGGCTGGGTCTTCTGTGGGTTGGGCCTTTCCTTTAACGTTTCTTAGCCGACTCTTGATGCCAGTTACATTTTCTGCTGAGGCCAGTTTCTGCCTTGAAGTTTTCTTACACACTTTGATGTCTTTTTCATCCTTTACAGCTTCTTTCTGCATGCATGTGGCTTCCCCCGGAGTCTGGGAGGGCCTCCTAAGTGCCGAGGGCTCTTCTACACCCACTTTCTCTGGCAATGACCTGAGTTTCTTTCTACCTGTTCTCCTGGTAACTGGTTCTGCTGGTGATTTATAGGGTATGGTGGGGGGCTGGTCATCAATCATTATGGGTTGCTTTGCATGATCTGGGGTTTGGAAGAGCTCTTTGAAGCCACTCAGGTCTTCCAGGGGCTGAGCTTTCTCCTTAGGTATCCTGGGCTGCCCCTTGCGTGCAGTTACATTTTCTGCAGAGTCTGGTTTCTCTTCTGGAGCTTCCTGAGACACTGCAGTGCCTCTGTCTCCAGCTTCTGGTTCTCTGGGTGAGTGTGTGGTTTCCCTCAGTGTTTGCTGAGGCTTCCTGAGAGATGAGCAGTCTTCCTGCCTGTCCACTGTCTTGGAAGTTGTCCTGAGATGCCTCCTTCTGCCTGGTGTTATGGTGACTGGTTCTGGTTGTGGAGACTGGCAGAGCATTTTAGGGATACTGTTATCAGTGATTGGTTCCTTGGATTGACGTGGGGTTTGGAAGAGCTCTTTAAAGCCAGTCAGGTCTTCCAGGGGCTGGGCCTTTTCCCTAAGTGATGCTCTTGATCGCCTCTTGCTTCCAGTTAAACTTTCTGCTGAGTCCAGTTTCTGCTTTGGAGTTTTCTTAAATGGTTTTTCTTCACCATCACCTGCTGGTTCTCCTTCTGAGTGCCTGGGTCCCCCTGGAGTCTGTGCGGACCTCCTCAGTGCTGACAGCTCCTCCTTTACATCCACTTTCTGGGGAGGTGACTTGAGTCGTCTCTTCTCACTTGTTGGTGTGTTGAATGGTTCTGCTGGTGGAGATTTACAGGGCATTGTGGTGAGTTTGTCATCAGTCATTGCTCCATTTGCACGATCTGGTGTTTGGAAGAGCTCTTTGAAGCCATCCAGGTCTTCCAAGAGTTGGGCCTTTTCCTGGGGTGTCCTTGGCCACCTCTTGCTTGCAGTTAAATTTTCTGCAGGGTCTGGTTTCTCTTCTGGAGTTCCCCAAGATGCTGCTGTGCTTCTGTCACCACCTTCTGGTTCTTTGGGTGAGTGTATGGTCATCCCTGGTGTATGTGTAGGCTTCCTGAGAGCTGAGTGGTCTTCCTGCATGTCCACTTTTTGGGAAGGTGTCCTGAGACTTCCCCTTCTACCTGGTGTTATGATGACCGGTTCCAGTGGTGGAGACTGACAGAGCATCTTAGGGGTTTTGAGAACAGCCCTTGGCTCCTTGGTATGATCTGGGGTCTGGAAGAGCTCTCTGAAGCCAGTCAGGTCTTCTAGAGATTGGACCTTTTCCTTGGGTGTTCTTAGCTGCCTCTTAATTCCAGTCACATTTTCTGCAGGGTCCAGTTTCTGCCTTGGTGTTCCTGTGAATGCTTTGATGTCTTCACCATCACCTGCTGCTTCTCCTGAGTGCCTGGTTCCCCCTGGAGTCCGTGCAGACCTCCTGAGCACTGAGAGCTCCTCCTCTATGCCCACTTCGCGGAGAGGTGACTTGAGTCGTCTCTTCTTACTGGTCGGCGTGTTGACTATTTCTGCTGGTGATTTATAGGGTGTTTTGGTGGTTTTGGCATCTGTCATTGGTTCCCTGGCTTGATCTGGGGTTTGGAAGAGCTCCTTGAAGCCGGTCAGGTCTTCCAGGGGCTGGGCCTTTCCCCTGGGTGTCCTTGGTCGCCTCTTGGCAGAAGGTACCTTTCCTGCAAGGTCTAGCATCTCTTCTGGAGCTTCCTGAGACACTGCAATGCCCCTGTCACCAGCCTCGGGTTCTCTGGGTGACTGTGTGGTTTTTCCTGGTGTTTGTTGAGGTTTCCCGAGAGATGAGAGGCCTTCCAGCACATTCACTTTCTGGGAAGGTGTCCTACTTGGTGTGTTGACTGTTTCTGCTGGTGATTTATAGGGTGTTTTGGTGGTTTGGGCATCTGTCATTTGTTCCCTGGCTTGATCTGGGGTTTGGAAGAGCTCCTTGAAGCCGGTCAGGTCTTCCAGGGGCTGGGCCTTTCCCCTGGGTGTCCTTGGTCGCCTCTTGGCAGAAGGTACCTTTCCTGCAAGGTCTAGCATCTCTTCTGGAGCTTCCTGAGACACTGCAATGCCCCTGTCACCAGCCTCTGGTTCTCTGGGTGACAATGTGGTTTCTCCTGGTGTTTGTTGAGGTTTCCTGAGAGCTGAGACGTCCTCTTGCACATTCACTTTCTGGGAAGGTGTCCCGAGACGTCCCCTTCTACTTGGTGTGTTGACTGGCTCTGACTGTGGAGATTTACAGGGTGTTTTGGTGGTTTTGTCATTAGTCATTGGTTCCTTGGCTTGATGTGGGGTTTGGAAGAGTTCTCTGAAGTCAGCCAGGTCTTCCAGAAGTGGGACCTTTCCCTTGGGTATTCTTGGCCTCCTCTTACTTCCAGCAGAATTCTGTGCAGGGTCCAGTTTCTGCTCTGGTGTTTCCTTAAACGATTCAGTGATTTTATCATCATCTCCTGGTTCTCTGCACCATGTATGCATGGTTTGCCCTGATGCTGGTGTGGGTCTCCTGAGCACTGACAGTTCTTTCTCTGTATCCACCTTCCCAAGAAGTGTCCTGAGCTGTCTTTTTCTATTGGTTGGTGTGACAATTAACTCTGGTTGAGAAGATGTGCAGAGCATTTGGGGTGTTTTGAGAACAGCCCTTTCCTCCTTGGTGTGATCTGGCGTCTGGAAGAGCTCTCTGAAGCCAGTCAGGTCTTCTAGAGACTGGACCTTTTCCTTGGGTGTCCTTAGCTGCCTCTTAATTCCAGTCACATTTTCTGCAGGGTCCAGTTTCTGCCTTGGCATTTCCATGAACGCTTTGATGTCTTCACCATCACCTGCTGCTTCTCCTGAGTGCTTGGTTCCCTCTGGAATCTGTGCAGGCCACCTAAGCACTGAGAGCTCCTCCTCTATGCCCACTTCGCGGGCAGGTGACTTGAGTCGTCTCTTCTTACTTGTTGGCGTGTTGACTGGTTCTGCTGGTGGAGATTTACAGGGTATTGTGGTGGGTTTTTCATCTGTGATTGTTTCCTTGGCTTGATGTGGAGTTTGGAAGAGCTCCTTAAAGCCAGCCAGGTCTTCCAGTAGTGGGGTTTTTCCCTTGGGTGTCCTTGACCTCCTCTTGGTTGCAGGTATATTTTCTGCAAGGTCTAGCATCTCTTCTGGAGCTTCCTGAGAAACTACAGTGCTTCTGTCACCAGCCTCTGGTTCTCTGGGTGATTGTGTGGTTTCCCCTGGTGTTTGCTGAGGTTTCCTCAGAGCTGAGAGGTCTTCCTGCACGTCCATTTTCTGGGAAGGTGTGCTGAGACGGCCCCTTCTGGTTGGTCTCATGTTGACTGGTTTCAGTTGTGGAGACTGGCCGAGCATCCTGGGAGTTTTGACAATAGCTCTTGGCAGCTTGGTGTGGGTTGGGGTTTGGAAGAGCTCTCTGAAGCCAGTCAGGTCTTGGAGAGATTGGACATCTTCTTTAGGTGTCCTTGACTGCCTCTTAATTCCAGTCACATAATCTGCAGGGTCCATTTTCTGCCTTGGCATTTCCTTGGACACTTTGATGTCTTCATCACCATCTGCTGGTTCTCTATCTGAGTGCCTGATTCCCCTTGGTGTTTGTTGAGGTTTCTCGACAGATGAGAGCTCCTCCTCTATGTCCACTTTCTGGGAAGGTGTGCTGAGACGTCCCCTTCTACTTGGTGTGTTGACTGGCTCTGGTTGTGGAGATTTACAGGGTGTTTTGGTGGTTTTGGCATCGGTCATTGGTTCTCTGGTTTGATCTGGGGTTTGGAAGAGCTCCTTGAAGCCGGTCAGGTCTTCCAGGGGCTGGGCCTCTCCCCTGGGTGTCCTTGGTCGCCTCTTGGCAGAAGGTACCTTTCCTGCAAGGTCTAGCATCTCTTCTGGAGCTTCCTGAGACACTGAAATGCCCCTGTCACCACCCTCTCGTTCTCTGGGTGACAGTGTGGTTTCTCCTGGTGTTTGTTGAGGTTTCCTGAGAGCTGAGAGGTTCTCCTGTACATTCACTTTCTGGGAAGGTGTCCTGCGACATCCCCTTCTACTTGGTGTGTTGACTGGCTCTGACTGTGGAGATTTACAGGGTGTTTTGGTGGTTTTGTCATCAGTCATTGGTTCCTTGGCTTGATGTGGGGTTTGGAAGAGTTCTCTGAAGCCAGCCAGGTCTTCCAGAGGTGGGGCCTTTCCCTTGGGTGTCTTTGGCCTCCTCTTACTTCCAACAGAATTCTCTGCAGGGTCCAGTTTCTGCTTTGGAGTTTCCTTAAACAAGTGGATGCTTTTAGCATCTCTTGGTTCTCTTTGAGTGGGTGTGGCCTTCCCTGGTGTCTCCGAGAGCTTCCTAAGGTCCGAGAAACCTCCTACATCCACTTTCTGGGAAGGTGTCTTGAGCTGTGTGCTCATCCTGGTGGGTGTGCTGACTGCTCCTGGCTTGGGAGACTTACAGCTCATCTTTGTGGCTTTGTTCTCTGCATCTGTCACTTTCTTGGCATGAACTTGGGTCTGTAGGAGACTCAGGATGTCCACCTGCTTCTCTTCGGACTCTGTGTCCTGCGATCTCTGGAGGGTGGTCAGGTCTGCCGCTGGTTCACACTTCAGCTCCGAGGCTCTTCTTGATCTCTTCACAGCTATCGTCTTTTCAGAATTTTCTTTCGATTCAATGTTTTGCTTACATTGTTCGAAAGGCTTTTCACTTTCCTTTGTGTCTCTCTCCAGCTTCGGCTCTGGTTGTGGTGTTTTCCTCAGACGTCCTCCCAAGATGTCCTCGATGGTGTTGGGTTTTGCATCTTGGTTCTCTGGCCCTGTACCCGGCGTCTGCACACCGCTGAGCTCCACAGACCTTCTAGACCTGTTTGCACTTGATGTTGCCTTTGGAGTAGCTGCCATGGACACTGGAGTTTTCATCTCAGCAGCTGTGGTTTTATTCGTGTTCCTTGGTGTTTTCACAGGATCTTTGCTCATTTTAATACTGGGACGTCTCAAGGCAGGGCTTGCAGAACTTTGATCAGCTGGCCCTTTGGCTGTATCCTGAGTCCTAGGAAACACATTCTCGCCTATAAAATATTAAAACACACATGATAAACAGATTCTGTTCACTGTGTTGTGCCAATTTGCTATCTGATTCTCATAAAATATTACTTAAAAGCTAGTTTTGGCTCCCATCTACCCCCCAGGATACGAGGCTGTCTCTATCAGACAGAGATAAATCTGTCTGATGTGAACCACACCCATGTATGAATAATGCTGCTGCTGCTAAGTCACTTCAGTCGTGACCAACTCTGTGCGACCCCATAAACTGCAGCCCACAAGGCTCCCCCGTCCCTGGGATTCTACAGGCAAGAATACTGGAGTGGGTTGCCATTTCCTTCTCCAATGCATGAACGTGAAAAGTGAAAGTGAAGTTGCTCAGTCGTGTCCAACTCTTAGCGACCCCATGGACTGCAGCCTACCAGGCTCCTCCATCCATGGGATTTTCCAGGCAAGAGTACTGGAGTGGGGTGCCATTGCCTTCTCTGATGAATAATGTTATGGGTGCTGTAAAGTGAGGTCATCATGGTGGTGGTAAGGAGCTACAGGAATTAGGTAAAAGAAAAATAATTCCTTAGCAGGGGTTCCCTGGGACTTCCCTGGTGGTCCAGTGGTTAAACCTTCACCTTCCAATGCAAGAGGTATGGGTTGGATCCCTGGTCAGGGAGCGAAAATCCCACATGCCTCTTGGCTAAAAAAAGAAAGAAAATATAATACAGAAGCAGTATTGTAATGAATTCAATAGACTTGAAAAATAGTCCACATTAAGAAAAAAAAAATCTTAAAAAAGAAATAAGGGTCCTCTGAAGGCTGCCACCAAGGTATCAGTGACATAGACATTTTTCATCAAACCAGAGAAACAGCTGTTCAATCTGCTGGACCACCAATGCAATAATGGGGATTATACTTAGCGTGCTTAGGGTCTGTGTTACACAGGAAACATGTATTTTTCAGCGACAGGAAGCACCTCAAGCATAGCATGTTATTCTCGCTACGACAGGCACATGGTGATCAGTGTGAACGGCAGAGAAGATAGACACTGTGTGTCCATCTCACACTCAGCCTGCAGCAGGCGTCCACCCTGGAGAAGCCTCAGTACCTGCTCGGTGCACACCTGCTGTCTTTCTCTTTGCTGACAGCACTTTCACATCTGAGTACTTTACATACAAGTATGATGAGAGCTTCCCTTCTAGCTAAGTTGGTAAACAATCTGCCTGCAATGCAAGAAACACAGCTTCGATCCCCGGGTCAGGAAGATTCTCTGGAGAAGGAAATGGCAACCCACTCCAGTATTCTCGCCTGGAGAATCCCATGGACAGAAGAGCCTGGCAGAGTCGGACACAACTTAGCGACTAAACCACCACCATGATGAGAGAGGGTTCCCAGGTGGCGCTAGTGGTAAAGAGCCCACCTGTCAATGCAAGAGACTTAAAAGACACAGGGTTGATCTCTGGGTGGGGAAGATCCCCTGGAGGAAGGCATAGTAACCCATTCCAGTATTCTTGCCTGGAGAATCCCATGGCCAGAGGAGTCTGGTGGGCTAAATATAGTCTATGGGGTCACAAAAAGTCAGACTCAACAAGCGACCTAGCACACACACACACACGCACATGCACGATGAGAGATGATTACACTTGGCTGCTTGTCAACCTCTTCCCTTATGCAAGATGAAGAAGGCCACGTGCACACAGGGAGCTTATGGTTAGTAAACGGGTTTGCCTTTTTATGCAAGTCTCTGAAAGCCAGTGCTGGTTCCACTGCTGATAGAAACCCCCCTGTAAACAGTGGGACAAAGAAGCTGGGCAGCATAGTGTGTCAGGAGTATCTGTCGTGGAGAGATAATGCCATAGCTGTTGTAACAAAAGACTGTCTACAGTTCTGACTGAAAAGATCAAACTGCTGCGGTAGAAAAAGGAAACCAACCAAAATTTTCCAAAGTGCACAGCAGAGGTTTCTCTCCTGAATGAGGTCCTGGAAGCTCTTCTCCAAGCAAATCCTCTGAATTCGGAAAAGTCGGGGGACACATGCTCATCCTTTGCGGCTTCTCTTTCCCTGGTGTCTTGAACATTTCAGGCAGCCCTGTTACACAACAGTGGAAAAGCAGTTAGTAGACTGCCCATACCTGCAAACAAGCATGCCCGTCCTCAAGCACAAAAGAGGGGATGACAGAAGGTAAATAACAGATCACCCCATAAAATTCCTGGGATACAGAGTCTTAGGAGAGGGTGATACTGGTTGTGAACCCATTTTTAGAAGTGGGCACTGGGGAGTTAGATCATTTATCACGTCTCCTCTGCCCTTCTTCTTTCCAAGAAGGTCTAATGAAGAAGGTCGACATCCGCAGTCTTTTAGAGTGTTCTCCAGATGTGAGCACTGCGGAGAGGGCAGAAATTGCCCTGTGGGGTCTCCCTACCATACCTGCCGAAACCTAGGGCCCTCAAGCTCCTTGAAAAAGTCCTCAGGGACGCAGTTCTGGAGCTCATGTACAAACAAAATGTCTCCAGATTTTAAAAGTGATATAGGACTACCCATTTTTAGTACTCTCAAGTAATAATATCACCTTTTCATTTTAACACCAAAAGGCAGTACTAACAAAACCTTAAGTGGGAAAAAAAAATACAGTTCTCCAAAGGGAAGATTTAAGTTTCTCAAACATTCATTATCCCCCATTCTCCTTATTGTTCTCATTCTGACAACAATGGATCAAAAAGATGCTCTCAGGCTGGCAGCGTCTGCAAAGTGTGTTTGGGAGCCTGTTCTGAAGGTGCCCAAGCCAGCCAAGCCCCTTAAAACCTCATCCATCCACTACTGCTGAGGTGTCACTGAAAATATCCAGGATATTTAGGCTTCATCATGTGTTAATGCTTTGTCATAAAAGTACTAACGCTGAGGGCGACCATTGTTGCATGTCTACAGAATGTTTTGAAGGAAGGCTGAGAACATCCACACCCCACGTGCTAAGTATTTAAACTTCTCTTCGTCTTTGTCTTCACTGTTTCATGACATATACCTTAATATACTCTCAGTGCATGCAATTTACAGGGAGACACAGATACAAATGGAGCTGCATGTTGGGTGGTATAAGCACCTATTTTTTTATTCATTTGTATTTATTTATGTTTGGCTGTGCTGGGGGGTCTTCACAGCAGTGAAGTGGGCTTTTCTCTGGTTGTGCCAGCTGGGGGCTGCTCTTGAGTTACGGTCCAGGCTTCTCACAGCGGTGGCTTCTCTTGCTGCAGAACACGGGCTCTGGAGCGCATGCTCAGGACTTGAGGCGCATACGCTTAGTTACTCTGCAGCACGTGGGATCTTCCCAGACCAGGGCTTGAACCAGTCTCCTGAGGTGGCAGGCGGATGCTTATCCACTGAGCCACCAGGGAAGCCCGCGCTCCAAGCTTTTTTCCCCTCAGGGAGCATCCTGTCAGAATGCTGGTCACCGTTCTACATTTTTGTAGTTTGCTTTTAAAAAGCTAAATGTGTTGCTCCAGATGTGACTTTAATTAGAGGGCATCTTGCATTGTTATATAAGTGGTACAGTAATTTTCCCATCTGAAAATCTGCCAGAAGACAAAAACGGGATGCCACCTGATGGATGCAAGTGTCAGCTCCCACCAGAAGTGGGAGCTCAGAACGGAAGCCACTGGGCAAGCCATGCACCGATAGCATCAAATCTCAAAGCCAGGGCCCTGCCGTGGCCCTAACCTGGTCCAAGCGTAAGCAGGTCACATCACACTTTAAAAATGGCAACACTGGCTCAACTACAAAAGGTTCAAGGAAGCCCTTCCACAGGCCTTTGGTCCACAAAACAAGGGGAGGAAGTCTTCAAGAAGCAAAATATCACTTAAATCAAATACCCCAACTCTGGGGTAACCTATTGGTAGAGATGCAAAGAAAGGGCAATTACACGGGCAAGCCTGCTTTCCTCACCAACCACACAGTGGCTGCCAGCTCTCCTGAACCTGTGCTGCTCTCCCAGCCAACAATGTGCATTCACTTAGGTAACCACCAAGGATCTGCCTAATGGCACACAGAGCTATACTCCAGATCCTGTAGTGACTCATAATGGAAAGGAAGTTTAAGAAGAATATAGCCGTCACCTGGCGGTCCAGTGGTTAAGGATTCGCCTTCCAAGGTAACGGACATGGGTTTCATCCCTGGTCAAGGACCTAAGATCCCGTATGTCAGAGGCGCAACTAAGCCCACGTGTCTCAACTACTGAGCCTGCATCACCATGACTAGAGAGAAGCCTGTGTGCCACAAAGAACTGACACAGTCAAATGAGTAAAACAGCTAAAGAAATATTAAAAAAAAAAAATAATTATATACATATATATTTGAATCTCTGTGCTATACACCTAAAACTAACACAACACTAAACCAACTACTCTTCAATCCAAAGGGAAGACAAGCTTGCATTTCCCGTCTGCTTCCTGCAGGACGTGTGACTGCAAATCGTCGGGGACGGGTCCTTTCACTCCAATCCAGCTCCCTCTTCCTTGAACACCATGTCACACCCCGCCCCCGCCCCCGAGTTGTCTGGATTATTTATCTTCCTGTCCCAGGCACAGCAGATAAACAAACAAGATGCCCACCCAGGTGGGACCTCCACAGGAGGAGGACAGGGCTCTGGTTTATAAGAGCCAGGGCTATGCTTTTACCTGAAAGATCTTCACTGAAGTCCCTTGGTTTGCTGACCACGAAGTTGTTTATCACCCTGTAGGGCCGAGCCGGCGCGGTCACTTTCTCGAGCTGAGCTTTCCCTATGACGATGGTGCAGGGAGAGTTCGCGTGGCCAGTGCTGAACTGACTATGAATGGGGTCCGGCGGCTTCTGGAAAATGATTGGGAGATCGACAACACGTCAAAGCCTGGAAGCCCCCCTCTGCATCCCCCTGACACGTCAAGAGCACACGCCACATTGGAACACGCACCTTTGGAGTGTTGGCTCTTCTCTGCCGTCTGCCCGGCTGCTTGGGAAGGCCACGTTTCACAGCTTTATTCTGGGCCTGCTTGGCACCAAGTTTCACTACATCTGCCCATGATTTTGCCACTGTCATAGGAAAGAGATGAGGAGACGTTCTCAAACCGGCACCCATGGGAAAGTCCACCTCGAACCCCATCTGCAGACACCAAGCACTCACCGATCAAATTGGCCTCCGAGGCACCGCTCCTTCTCCTGGAGAAAATCGTCTGGAGGATCCCGTGCTGGCTTCGCTCCAGGGACACTCTCTGGGGAGGGAGGCTGCCACTCCGTCTCCCTCCTTTCCTGGGGACATCTGTCTGATGTGGGGACCTGCCGACCCCGGACACACAAGACGCCTTGGACAGCCTGCGGCATCGGTCAGGAGTGGCCACAGAAGCGTGGACGGCATTAGCAGCCGGAGAGCTCATGAAGGCATCTGGTGAGGTCACTTCCAGATGGACTTCTGAAGAATCTTCTTTCCCTGATGGCTGGGGCTGCTCCTGGCAATTGGAATGTGTGTAGGAAACCTTACCCCAAATATAACATCTGTGTAATGAATGTGAAAACCCTACCCACTCAACAATTTTAGTTGTGTAATCTCGAAGCACCGACTACTCCGACTAGTGTCTGTCAAGCGTACAGTGGAGATAGGAGTCTGTGTCTCTCACTTAAAAAGGGGGAAAAGAAAGCACTGAATAAGTCTTAACTGAGGCATTTCCAGTGGAAAGGTGGAAGGAACTTCCTGATGAGTGGGGCTCTGATCTATATCCAAGGAAACACCCTCCGTGGGAGTCTAACCACCTCAGGTCAGCGTGGGGTCCAAACCCATCGGAAGGTTGGGTTCAGCCCATTTCTGGGGCTCATACAAAAGAGGTGGGAAGGAGACATACCTCATGCTCCTATACCAACAGGAAAAGAAAATTAACTGAAATGAAAAAAATTAAAGACTATCCAGGCCCTCTGGAGAAGGGGAGCTGGGGGGTGGGGGGCACACCTCTCTAGATCACACCCCTAAAGGGTCATTGATGAAAAATTCTAAAGAGCTGACGGTCAAAACCATGGTGTGCACGCCATCCAAGCTCTGTCTTTCACCTTGTCATTCTAAAAGGGAAAAAACACAATCTTACGGCTCTGTCTTTCCAAATGGTATTTAACTATGACCCGAGTGTGACCACCTGGCCCAGAAGTGTGGTCGGCAGGCCGCCTCTGCAGAGAAGGGAGGTCCTGAGGACCCACTTGTGCTCAGCCACCCTTGGGTTGTGGTTCAGAACTCAGGGGTCCATTTGCCAACACCCCTGGGAATGCGTTCTCACAGAGACATTGATGCTTTTTACTTTTTTATTAGAAAGAAGAAGGTCTTCACTGTCATTCTACTAGTGTGAGAGGTTTGGAAAGAGTGAAAAAAAAAGTGTTCGTCACTGCAGTTGCGTCCAACTCTTTGCAGCCTCATGGACTGTAACCCACCAGGCTCCTCTGTCCGTGGGATTTCCCAGGCAAGAATGGTGGAGTGGGTTACCAGTCCCTTCTCTAGGGGATCTTCCTGACCCAGGGATCGAACCTGGGTCTCCTGCACTGCAGGCGGATCCTTTACCGCTGAGCCACCAAGGAAGCCCTTGGAAAGAGTGTGGACCAAGGATGTACGCCATCATCAGACCCCAGGGGGAGACCCGCGGGGAAGCTCACCTTGATGATTTTCTTCAGGACGGTGGGCGTGTGGGCGGCCAGTGACCGTCTTTGCTTTGGCGTCTCTCCTCTTTTGAGAGGTGTGTTGGGAGGTAAGTTTTCGTCGAATAATTCGGGTCTCAGGCAACCCCCAAAGGAGACCCGCCTCCTCTTTGCAGCCACGCCCTCCATCTTATCTAGAGGAATGGGCACAGATGTCAGAGTGCAAAGGAAACCGTGCCCCAAGTGCGACCGGCTTCCACTAACCATTAAAGACAAACCTACTGCAAGTTCACTGAGGCCTGGCACCTCACCACCTTCATACTCTCCTGATGCTGATGAAGCTAATGAAAGATCCAGGACAAACCACGAAATGCCAAGGCCCAACACAACAATGCAAGGACGCTGTTTACACGGTGACAAGTCCCGTGCGGATGGAGCCTAAGAAGGGCATGGCTGATCAATGGTCCCCACTGTGGACCAGGGGGATGCTGGCGATGAGCTCCAGCAGTGGACTGAGTAGGCTTTCCCAAGGGACTCACATTCAGGCCTCACCCAGACCTGCATGTGAGTGGAACCAGGGACTGGAAGCTTCTCCCAGAGATCTAGACAGACAGGCCCAACTACACACCTTTGTGAACTGCTCATCAACACAAACCCTTGTCTAAGCGACATGCCCCATTTGTGACACTCATGGGGAACACCATGAAGTCATGCACGTGAGTCTGATTTCAGAACCACACACCCCACCCCATGGGCTCTCTGCAGACGCAGAGCCGACAGCCGGGCACAGCCTGAGCACCCAGGGGGGCCCCGTGAGGACTGTGAGCCAGGCACAGCCTCTGAGCACCCGGGGATCTCCCCTGAGGACTGTGAGCCAGGCACAGCCTTTGAGCAACCAGGGTTCCCCCCCGAGGACTGTGAGCCGGGCACAGCCGCTGAGCACCCGGGGATCTCCCCTGAGGACTGTGAGCCAGGCACAGCCTTTGAGCACCCAGGGTTCCCCCCCAAGGACTGCGAGCCGGGCACAGCCGCTGAGCACCCAGGGGTCCCTGTGAGGACTGTGAGCCAGGCACAGCCTCTGAGCACCCAGGGGTCCCCCCTGAGGACTGTGAGCCGGGCACAGCCTCTGAGCACCCAGGGGTCCTCCCTGAGGACTGTGAGCCGGGCACAGCCTCTGAGCACCCGGGGATCCCCCCCGAGGACTGTGAGCCGGGCACAGCCTCTGAGCACCCGGGGATCCCCCCTGAGGACTGTGAGCCAGGCACAGCCTTTGAGCACCCAGGGATCCCCCCTGAGGACTGTGAGCCGGGCACAGCCTCTGAGCACCTGGGGTCCCCTCGGGAGTGTGGGAGGCTCCTGAGCTGCACTGCCTGCCCCACAGGCCACATCTCTGCTGCCCGCAGCATGCCACCAGGTGGCTTCCCCACTTGCAGAAGGAAGAGAGTACGACAGCTGTCCCACTGGCCCACCTGTGCCAACACGGAGGCTGGGGAGCCAGTGTCTGAAGGGCACCCACAGCAGCGCCTGGTGCGTAAACCCACGGAGGCGGTCCAAAGGTGTTCTAGGAACCACCCCACATGGAAAGATTTCCAAGATTTCCACTGCTCATTCTAAACGCTCAGCCTATAGGATATAAGAGCTTATAGTTCAGAACTGGACTCCTATGAAAAGCAATTATGCTCAAGCTTATTCTCCCAAGAATCAAATATATTTTGGGGCCACCCTATCTCATTAGACCCCTGCTAATTCTTCCCTAGTAGCCAGCACCTCCTCTGGCTGGTGGGTTACCAAGGCTTTCACATAAATCTATGATGACGAATATGGCTCTTATCGTGGTCCCTTAGCGTCTCACAGAGCGAATCATTAGCGAATGAAGGAAGGGACCGCTAATTCACATCTAGACACAAGGTCGGTGTAAACTCTGAGGGGGAAATAAATGGACAGTTAAATAGACTTACTTGTGGAATCACTGAAGCTGCTGACTTCAGCTGCATCGAGGCCGGATAACCCAGGGCCCACTTGTCCAGTTGCTGGGCCCAGCTTCTCAGGCTTGTTGAGAAGATCGCTCTGGATCTTCCTTTCAACTTGAAGGGCCGGTGAAGCTGAGATCACTGGAGGTGGAATCTCAGTTTCTGCAGTCAGATGGTCAACATCTGCGGGCACACTCTTCCTCTTTCTAGAGAAAAGCTTTTCTGGTGTATTTCCAAAACTCCCAACTTTAACGGGTGTTTGATTTCCAGGCAAGGACTTCTGGGGAGTGAACATCTGGTCACCTGCCCTGGAGCCTTCACTTTGGTCTAGACTCTGGGATACATGGCCACCGCCAGCACCTAGGTCTGCACTCCGCCGTCTCCGGGAGGGGCTGTGTGGTGAACACCGCAGGGGCATCGTAGTTCGCTGTGAACACCGCACGGGGGTCCTGGTTTTCCTGGTCTCCATCTCCAGGCAGGCGATGCCAGGACTCTTGGGCTCCTTGGGCGTCTGAACCGGCTCCCCGCTCCCCTCTCCCTCAGTCTGGCTACTTCCTGGCTCCCCCGGACCGGGGTCTGCCTTCATGTGGGGGCTTCGGCCCGACTTCCATCTGGCTTTGGGGGAGACCAGAGTCTCATCCTGTAACCTATCAGTGCTTTCTCTGCCCGTTGTACAGTGACGCTGCGGTTCTGATTTTCTGCGATTCTGCAGAACACTGACTTTTCCTGGGTTCACATCTAACTCCACTTTCATTGACTCATAAAGCTTCCTAAAGGGAGACTCACTTTGGTCACTCCTCTTAAGATACTGTATGGAAGAAAGAACCTTCGGTTCTTCACGACAGGCCCCTGATGTTACACTGGGATCTTCTTTCAAGTCCCCATTGGTGGGATCCGTCGCACCTCTGCGGGTATCTCCAGGAAGTTCTGAGGAACGAACATGACTGGGTGTTTTCCTGGCCACATTGTCTTCCCAGTGCCCCGAGACGGCGTGTGCGTCCATGACGTCTTCCCCGTGGGCCACAGGCCTTCCCGAAACAGCTTCTTCCGTGACTTCTGAACGGGCGCTGGAATCTTGAGCTTTCCCTTCTTGACAATGAATTATGAAATAAGAAGCACACTTTGGAAACTATTTCAAATCGTCTTAAAAACCTAGCTTTTCACTTGGTCTAAAACTTTCTTAATGTCCAAAATGCATGGTGACAGTATTCTGACACTAGTGTTACAAGCCAAATAGATAAAGCCTCTCAGCGCATGACGCCAGGATCAGGCATCCAGTGCCGCCCATCCGCCCAGGACCAAGGGGACAACTGAGCCAGCCAACGGGTCTCCACATTCACCGTGCAACCGGCACGGCGCCCGCACGTCACCTGGGGAAAGGCTGACTCGGATGCCTGCCTATGTCTGTCCCTTCCGCACCACAAGTCTACATGAGGAGCTGATCTTACAGCATCTCAGGAAAGCAAACAAAAACAAACTACTGACCTGGATTGGAGGATAAGCTGGATCTTGAGACCCGACGCGAAGCTTCCTATAAATGGGCAAAATATGAAGATCGATTTAGAAGCCTTTTCAGATACTAGCAGTAAATCCTATTTACTAAGATACTCTTCCGGCGGATGGCCTCCTCGACCCTGCTGCTCTTTAGGATGTGAAGAGACTTTGGGAAACGAGACCAGACCTTCGGGTGCTGGGGCTCACAGCACAGGCATTTCTCAGATGAGTTTTTAATCCACTGAGCTTCTGTGAAAGAGGAATCAAAGCTGAAAGTCAACATCACCTACCCTCAGGGTCTGGGAACCTACCAAAGGCACAGGGTCATCCACTTCACACTCTGTTTTAGCAAGAATTGGCTATAGGATCCTTGGGGGAAGTGGGATAATTTAGCATGTGGGCTCTTTGCTGGCAGACACTGGAGGGGTATTTGAAAGCCCAGGAGTTAAGGCAGAGGTGAACAGCGCACCCAGAGACTCTGCACCCTCGGAGCACGGGGGTCAGGTCTAGCTTTCCTGCTTGGCCGCCTTCACAACCTTTCCCAGGTAGCTTTTTATCAGGTGAAGACCGACTACGGAATAACAAGAATACAAGATATAGAAGTCCAATACTGCTCCAAAGTTAGAAAAATAATGCCCTTTGAATCACTGGGGGGAAATCACAAAATATACCCAAAGGCAAATACTTTAACTTCTGTCTTTGATCAATTTCCGATTTCTTGGTATTGAATGCACTGCTTCTCAAACTTCCTGTGTGAGGGGTCAGTTTCTGAACAATAAAAATGAATTAAAATGTAAAAATCTGTACAAAATATAAGCCCGTATTGTTTTGCACGATAATATCCAACGGTCATTAAGATCACAGCCAGATGACATGTTCTAAGGATTCAATTTCAATATTTCCGCTATCACAGCCCAGATAACACTCTGGTCACAGACCCTCGGGACCTCCTATTTAACCCTTAGTTCAGCTTTTCTCTTGGTTTCTTTATACCTACTCACAAGTTCACAAACTCCAGGAGATAGTGAAGGACAGGGAAGCCTGGCATGCTGAAGTCCATGGAGTCACAAAGAGTTGGACACAACTGAGTGACTGAATAACGAAAGCAAGCTGGAGGGCATGGTGGCAGGCGGGAAACCTCAGAAGCTGTGTGTATTTAGTCGCTTAGTCGCATCTGACTCTTCTTGACCCCATGGACTGTAGCCCTCCAGGCTCCTCTGTCCATGGACTTTTCTAGGAAAGAACGCTGGCATGGGTTGCCATTACCTCTTCCAGGATATCTTCCCGACCCAGGGACCGAACCCACATCTCCTGCACTGGCACGCCGATTCTTTACCACCTGGGAAGCCCTCAGAAGCTAGCCTTCCCCCAAAGCTGGTGAGCAGGTTGACATTAGTTACTTCTCTCGGGAAGGAGGAGCACCTTCAAATGCAGAGCGTCTGGCTGAGCTCAGGAGTCCCTGTGATAAGACTCTCAAGCCAGGGCGTTCCAACCTGGTCAGACAAGACTCACTTGAATAGCTTCGTAAAAAGGAGGACGGACAGGAAGTCTCAGGATTTACCTGGAACATTCTAAGTCCTACTAAATCTCCCAGAACTGCATTTTAGGAAGACGGACCATTTGGAATGTGTCCTCTTCGATAAACAAAAGGCAGTGGCTCTCTTTCAGTGTTATGGGTCGTCTGTCCATCAAACCTGGAAAGCATCTCTGGCACCCACAACTCTGATGTGCTTATCTCAGAAAAATAAAAACGGATGAATAAATGGGGCACAAAATGAACCACCAGATCCCATGGTTCTGGAATCAGAGTTCTATGTCAGGGCTGTCTTAACCAAAGGTTTGCAAAATCAGATTGTGAGACACTTGAGGAGACTTTGGAGCCCAAAGTGTGATACTCAGTACTCCCATGTTGAGTAAAAGAGGAATGATAGCTTAAATTATATTAATATATCTAAGCTCAGCTTGTTTTAATACCTTAGTGACACTTTCCTACTATAACTGGTAAACTGTTCTCCCGTGTAACCGAACAGTGTCAGTGCAGACAAAAGCTTTCATATCATCATGCAAAAAAGACTCAGAGCCCAAAGCCGAGTGACATTCCCCCATCACCTGGCCCCGCCTTTGTCCTGGAAATCCGGGTGACTTGCTTCCATCCTGGTGACTTTCATTTTCATACCTGAAGTGCACAGAATGACAGACACATACTCAGGTTAAAGGTTTGTGACCAAAAACAAAACTACTATATCTGACACGTCCAAGGAACAAACTTCAGGTTTTGTTCAAGATATTACCTTATTCAAGCAAAGACATTTAGAGTTAGAGAAGTGTTTTTACACGAAAAACTTAGGTAAATTGCTTTGTTTCTTTCAGAACACCATCGTCAGAGATTGGGACCAGATTAACTTCTGAACCTTAACTAGCCTTTATAATATCGCTGAGCACCTACTCTGTTGGAACCATCTGTGTAATAGAACAAAATCAGGTGTCTCCTAGTTTTTTTCTCATGGAAATCATGTGATGATTTGGAAGGCTAACCAAGAAGCTGGGTGGCATCTATCACCTTTTATCACTTTGTGATGTCATTCACTGCAGAGTAATTACAGAGCTATATTTTAACTTCGGATTACTATGAGCTCTTCAAGCTTCCCAATTACTCCATCTGTGTCTGAACAAAGGCATGTTTTAGGAAGATGTAAAGATGTTTAGGAAGAGACATAATTGTTCTAACAGACTTCGGGTATCAACTCACAGAACAATATTTTATAACACATACTGAACTTAGGTAACCAGGTAAGAGAGGATGAAAAGAATTTAGATGCCCTCTAAGTAAGATCTAAAGGCTGAGCATTGAAGAATTGATGCTTTTGAACTGTCTCTTGGACTGCAAGGAGATCCAACCAGTCCATCCTAAAGGAGATCAGTCCTGGGTGTTCATTGGAAGGACTGATGCTGAAGTTGAAACTCCAATACTTGGGCCACCTGATGCTAAGAGCTGACTCATTGGAAAAGACTGATGCTGGGAAAGATTGAGGGCAGGAGGAGAAGGGGACGACAGAGGATGAGATGGTTGGATGGTGCCACTGACTCAGTGGACGTGAGTTTGAGCAGATTTAAGGAGATGGTGAAGGACAGGGAAGCCTGGTGTGCTGCAGTCCACAGGGTTGCAAAGAGTCAGACGCAACTAAGCGACTGAACGGCAGCACCAAGCAAGACTGGAGCCGCTAGGCATCTGGGATTGTTCCTCATGGCGCCAGAGTCCTGAACCAAGCCCTTCTTCCTCAAACCATTTTCTATTTGTTGCTAGAGGTATTTGATCATCTCAATCTTAATCTGAGCAGCATTTCATTTGGGGGAAATAGTTCTGGTTCTCCATTCCACATCAGATATTTCCTATCTAAAAGTCTCTATCCAATAAAAACACCCTTTAAAAATGAAGGCGAATTCACAAAAAGCATAGAAAAAGAAATGATCAAGATATTCAAGTTAGAAAATGTCTATTGAATACAAATGAAGGCAGTAATGAAAACGGAGTTCCATTTAGCAGAATGGATGACAAAAAGGATCCAACTATTAATATATTGCTTCCTACAACAGATACAGTTGAGACACAAAGACAAATAGTACTGCAAAAAAAAAAAAAAAAAATATATATATATATATATATNATATATATATATATTTCTTTTATCTTAAATTCAAGCTTAACTGAACAACCTGGGCTTTTTTGCTTTGTTTTTTTTTTTTTTTTTTAACTAAGTCTGGCAACCTAAGCAGTTTGGTCATAGAAAATCGCTAACAGCATGTAAATCCTTCTAGACTTCACTCTCTTTCATATGGGATGAAAGACCTTTCTTCTTTCACGCTCTACTTTCCAAAAGAGGGCATCAGAGAACTCAATTTGCCTGCATGATGAGTTTCTATTTATGACATCTTTATGACTGTATTTAACCTGTAAGTAAGTGTGCTTTGGCTAAATGTCTAACTTACAGTACTTATAATCATTTAATATTCAGTAGAAACATTTTTAAAGTATTTATTTTCTTAAAAAGACATACATAGGATGAAAGTATAATGATGGAGAAAGATACACCAGGCAAACAGCAACTGGAAGACAGGTACAGAGGTTGTACCAATACCAGACAAAACTAACTTTAAGATAAAGATTATTTAGAGACATTGCACATATTACAATGATGAAAGGGTCAATCTGTCAAGATCAACCAGTTATAGACAAAAGTCCATCTCAGCCAGTTCCTAAACCTTAAGGATTATGAAAGTTGAAAACAATGTGATTTTTAAAAAAAGAGGCAGAAAGGACTATAGTATGAAATCTCTCACCAAAAGCATTACTAAAGGTACAGGACATTTCAGAATGATGCATGATGGAGCTTCATCCTCCCAGAGGAGATAATTCTTAATTTAAACCCACAGTATGGCCTCAAAATAGAGGAAGCAAAAACCTACAGAGCTAAACACAAAAAAGAAAAAAATCCTAGATGCATGATTACAACTTACCTGTCCAAGTAACTAAGAATCAGCAGAAAATGTTACCAGGATTCTAGTTAGGAATTTGAATCTTATGGACCTATACAGATAGAACACTCTGCCCAGCAGCTGTGGAACACACGTTCTTTTCAAACACACAGGACAGGTTAGTACAGAGTTAACCACATCTGATCATAAAAAGCAAGCCCTGACTCATTTCAAAAACAAAATTGCTCAAATGTCCATCCAGAATGAATAGTGTATATCTGTGTATAAAACTGTGGTTAATTCAAAGAAATCCTTAAGCAGTGAGAAGGAATCAACTGGGATGGGTCCACCCATCCTATCCATGCTGTGAATCTCACAACCGTAAGAGCAGAACCCAGTCACAAGCGTAGGCAGTTTAATAAAGGCAGACAAAACCGTAGTGGTGAGAGATGCGAGCTTAGGCAGGACTCCGAAGCCTCTTAGGCAATCAGAAGACCCACGCTCTCGTGGTTTACATGGTGAGTGGAGACAGTGATGAGAGGGCGCATGAGGAAAACTCCCGGAAATGTTGCTGAAGGCTTGGGTGGTATATTAGTTCTCTAACCAAACGTCACACCCTTAAACAAGAGAAATCTTTCCTCACAGTTCCAAAGGCCGGGAGTCCGAGATCAAGGTGTGGGCAGGGTGGCCTCCTGGGACCTCTCTCCTAGGCTCCAGCTGGTTCCGGGGTTGTCCAGAGTACCTGCTCCCCTGGCTTCTCTGAGTCCTAGTCTCTTCTTATAAGGACATGGGTGGGAATGGATTAGGACTCACTCTAACAGCCTCAATTTAACTTAATCCTCTTTTTTAAGGCCTGTCCGAAAATGGTCCCATGCCCGGGGAGCTGGGGGTTAGGATTTGAACTTGTGAATTTAGGAGAGCACAGTTCAGTCCCTGACAGGTGAAATCACAAGGCTGGTCCGTCCCAATAAGTTGGGTCATGCATCTCGTTTCATATCTTTCTCTATGACTGTACTTGACTTTAACATAGAGAAGTAAAATGAATGCACTTTCACAACGTTTGCAGCAACATGATTCTCCTTTAGGACCTGGTCGCTGTCCTTGGCACAGATATCTACTCTCAGACCCTTGAGCTGGGCACAATAAACTCCATTTGTCATTCCGTCTAGATGCTCGTGAATTTAGATGAAGACTTAGTGTTGGGAATGACAACCTCAAACATGTTGACGTTCACCCACATTAAAGAAGGATCCCTGGTGAACTGTGAGGCTGGTTTTTGGTGACTCAGAAAGTCTTTAGCCCAGTTAGTTCTTACCTACCTGAAAGATCGATCAACGATAGTTATCACATCACCATGTTCTAGCTGTACAGGTTTATCAAAAGTTGATCCATTTATTTGTGTTGGATTTGTGGAACTCAAATTAAACAATACTGCCTATAAATAGAGAACACAGGAAAACATGTCACTAATAAATGGATACAAAGTGAAAAGTTTTTAAAAACAGACTTCCCAAAACCCACTCACCTCCTGCTCACTGATTTCAATTTTGCAGTGTTGTTTGGACACTACAGGAAGCTGAATACGAATGTCACACTCGATACCCCTTAATTCAAAAGAATAAAGATTTTTTTAGGTTGTTGTGATTTAAAAAAATTTACATTACTGACTCAAAATAAAATAGCGTTTGATCTGTTAATGCAATGACATAAAGGAAAAACAAACTGGGCAATGTAAATGATCTTTGCATTTTGCTGGCAAATTTTACAAGTATTGTAGAAGCAGCTACTTTAAATCATTAAAACTTAGAGTACTTAAAAAATTATAATGGAAAATATTAGAATACAAAACTGAATTTCCTTTTGCTAAACTACTTATGCTTATAATTATGAGACCCAGCTAAAGGAGTACTTCACGTCAGTTTGGAGAATAATTATTTTTTGGACTCTGCTTTTTTTTTTAATAAAAAGATTTACACATGTTTGTTGGTAATGCTATGTATGTTTAAAGGTTTAATCATCACCAAAAGTGCTGTATTTCATGTTAGGACCTCTCTGTGCCTCAGTTTCTTCATATACCAAGAGGACTCCATTGGCACCGACATGGTGCTCTGCACACAATTAAATGAGTTACTCAGGTCTGTCACTTGCCTGGCATGCAGTAAATGCTCACAACTTGTGAGCTTTTGATTGTTTTAAAACTGCACTGCTGCTGCTGCTGCTAAGTCACTTCAGTCGTGTCCGACTCTGTGTGACCCCATAGACGGCAGCCCACCAGGCTCCCCCGTCCCTGGGATTCTCCAGGCAAGAACACTGGAGTGGGCTGCCATTTCCTTCTCCAATGCAGGAAAGTGAAAAGTGAAAGGGAAGTCGCTCACTCGTGTCTGACTCTTCGAGACCCCATGGACCGCAGCCCACCAGGCTCCTCTGTCCATGGGATTTTCCAGGCAAGAGTACTGGAGTGGGGGTGCCATCGCCTTCTCCATAAAACTGCACTATTAACTGACAAAGGAACAAGTCTCCTCTCATCCCAGACACTAAACACAAGCAACAACAACCAATTATCTAGATGCAACCTGTCTTTTCACAGGAAGCTGACATCAGCAGCAAGCACAAGAGAGAAATCCCTAAACCACAGAGAAGCTGGTCGAAGACGCCCTTAGCAAGGCTCCCTGGGCCTCTGGTGCCCCGGTACCATCCTAAGTTTAGCATGTTTGAACAGACCACGACTCCTCTGTTCTCAACAGGAACTTCTGGAGCCTTAGAGTAGCCTTCCTCCCCGTGTCACACAATCAAATACTACAAATGGGTTTCTAGATCAAACAATCTTGCATAAAAAGACACTTAATCACTACAGTATGAAAGAATGCCTGCCATTTGATACCAAAATGTTTTTTTTTTTGTCTTTTCCTTTTGAAGAGACTAGAAGTTATGGAAAGTGAAGAGCTACTCTAAGTCAATGAAAAGATTTTGATTTTGAGGCATGAGTGAAAGATTATCTCGTTAGAAATGAGAATGTTTGGCAGGAGATTGCCAGCAAGAATCACTACAGAGCAGTGGTTCTCCACCTCGGCACCACCGACATCCCAGCCAGACAGCTCTTTGTAGGGGGAGCCGTCCTGTACATTGTCGGATTGGCAGCAAAGCTGACCTCTGCTCCCTGACGTCGGTGATGTGGGGCTCCCACATCGTGACATGAAAAAAATGTCTCCAGACTTTCCAGGTATCTCCTGGGGGTCATATGGCTCTCAGCTGACAACCACTGCTACATACTGACTCCAAACTCAATTCTCCAGCTGACGTTTCAACAGGACAATTGTTGGTGTGCCAGACAGTAACCACCTCTGATACACCAGACCCCATACCAGACACCAGCTACATAATTATTAACAAGATAGTTTCTGCTCTGGGGACCTTAGGAGTGAAACGGACAAACTGCCGCCTCATTACCACGTGTGGGTTAGGAAAGAAAAGAGCAGTGCTCAGTGAAGTCTTCTTCTCAGGGAACATGAATTGCTCATGTAGGAGGGTAGAGAGAAAATTCCAGAGATAGAAGCACCAACTGCCTAACAGCACCAAGGTGAGCCAGAGTTTGCCCTGTGGTGGAACGTGGGTGCAGGATGACTGGTAGGAGGATGGAGTGTGGGTGGGAGGGGGTCAGGGTTCCACCACACAGGGTTCTACAGGGAGGGTAACTTACCCACCACTTTTAGAAACGAGAGCGGGGTGTGATTAATGGTTCCTTTTTATACACGGACCACAGTTACTGCCACCAACAATACCGGAAGGCAACCAAAGAAAAGTTCTCAAAACACAACCGGAAAGACTCTTCTTCCCATTCCCACTTTTTTTCCAAAAAGACCAACAAGCCAACCCAGATCCCTTCCTTATTTGTTCAATAGTAACCCCCAGCAGCCAAGGAATGCTCAGTTCAGAGTTTTCAGATGAGCACAGTGGCCTTCGAAAGCCTGCCTGAAATCAAGCAGGATTTGAGAATCCTTTACATTTTTCCCCAATTGTAGATATTTATCAAACCAATTTTTAACTCTTTGATTAAACACACACACACACACACACACACAGGTATATAATATAAACATCATCCTCAAAATTCTATTTCACAGGAAACAGCCGGTCACACTGACAGTACATAGGCAATCCTGAGCAAACCCAAGGGCTCCACGGCTCCGGAGCTGTGCGTCCCGTCTGCCAACCTGTGCTTAGTAACACTGCGGGGGTTTTAAGCCAAATTGTGTCAGTTGTCCGCGCAAAGGGCAGGGCTCACCTTCCAAACAGGCAGGTGCGGAGGCTCAGCGGAAAGTGAGGGCCATCCACCCCGCTCCTTTTGATGGTAACCAGGCGTCTTGTAGGACCCATTTTCTAAACAAGAATTTGAGTATAATCCCCGGACGGGAAGGTCAGGCATCAAAAGGTTTGCTGAAGCGGACTTACAGGTCACTGAAGGAGGTAACAAAAATAAAACACGTGGGGAGCGGGAGGTTACCCTAAAGCAAAGAGCTAAGAAGGCACTTGTAAGTGACCAACTGGGGTCGCTTCACCAATGCCTCGGCCGCCCCGACCCACACTTTACACTGACCGCTGTGGAAGCCCCAGGCTGGTCCCGGGCTGTCCCCCGACAACTCGGCGCCCCGCTCACAGACCTGCGGCCAGGACGGCGCCCACCAGGGTCGCGGCTCCCGGGGAGGTTCCCGCCGAGACCCCACGCGAGCGCTGAGAACGAGCAGGGCGCAGCCCAGGGCGCCGGTGCAAGCAGAGTCCCGAGTGGTCCACGCGGCCCCCCGGGGGCCCCGCCAGCTGTCCCCGCACCCCGAAGGGCCCCGGCCGCGGCTCACCTGGGACGAGTCTCCCGCGCCGACACCAGGGGATCGATCCCCCACCCCGCGGCGCGCACCTCGCGTCGGCCCCGGGAGGAGCAGGGGACCAGTCCACCCGCGTCCGCCTCCCGGCCCGCGCCGCAGGGACCGACCGGGCCTCAGCCCGCGGACTCGCGCCCACCTCCGCCGCGGCCGCGGTCCCCGCTCCACCCCCCGCCCTCGCCGGCGGCCGGATGCCCAGCCCAGCCACGTCCCGGAGGCTCCCGGCGTTAGCGGCTCGGGCGCGAAAAGCCGCCGCGGCGCCCTCTCGATTCAAATGATAACATCGATTCAAATTTGGCGCTGAGCGCAGCGATTGGGCGCAGCGGCGTAGAGACAGACCAATGGGAGTGGAGGGGCGGGCAAGGGAGAGGGTTAGGGCTGCGCGGGGCGGGGCGGGCTCCCGGCTTAGACACGGACCAATGGGAGTGGAGGGGCGAGGCTGCGGCAGGGTTAGGGCTGCGCGGGGCGGGGCGGGCTCCGCGGGGGCGGGCTCCGCGGGGCCGGGCGGACCGGCTTGGTTCGCGTGCATTCGCGGAAGGCGCCCTGGTTAAGGGTCCTCCACCATTATAGCGCAGACCCTGCTGAAATGCAACAGGGTCCCACCTCCGCGAAAACCTTGCCTCCTTTTCTCTAAGGGTCAAACACAGTTAACAATGGTACATAGTATGTTACTCGTTGCTGGTAGGTTTACAGTTTTTTTTTTTAAGTTCCTCTATTTCCCTAAAGATGACCAATTGTTACAAGCCATCTTTTGTGTCTTTTCCCAGTGATACACACGATTCTCTTAAAAAAAAAAAAAAAGCATGAGGAATATCGTAATATACACTTTTTTCGCACTTATATTCACTGCTTTATAAAGATGTAGAGAACGTCTTCCTCTTTACTTTCTTTTTGGCGGCTATAAAGTATTTGGCTTTGAAATCGTAATTTACTTAATCTTTGCTATTGACTGTCATTAATTTAGGTTTTCTAAGGTTTACTGTGTTTTCCTGTTAGGAAGAATTTTCAGTGAGTAAACCTTATGCACTGCAAAATGGATGAACTGTAAGATAATTAACCACAGGATTCCTCCACGTGCGCGACTTGACGGGCGAAAGGAGATGCCGCGGGCCATCGCGCTGTGAAGGGAACCGGGGACGCTCACCCTTGGAGCTTGGTTTTTCTTGATCGGGAACTGCCGTTCTCACAGCTTGGTCTGGGAGCCCTCGGGTCTGAGATCCTTGCAAAGGGAAACCCACTTTTGTAATAACAGACGGTCCTTGCCCTTTTCACTGCCATTTCTTATACGTGGAGGATGGCATTTCCCTGGTGCAGAAGCAGATGAGAGAATCCAGCTGGTTGTTTTTTTTTTTTTTTTTTTTTTACTAAATCAGTATCACGGAGATTTGCAAAAACATACAATAATGCTGCTCTTTCACTAATTTTTGATAATAGAGATTTTTTTTTTTAAAGGTGTTTCTGTGTGAAAATGAAACGGGATCATCACTGCTTTAAAATGAATTGATAAACGAAACTTTTTTTAAGTATTAAGTAAAAAAAAAAAAGTATTAATAGCCTATATAAACAAAAGGGCTTAGTGGTCCTCAGTGGTTTTTTGTAAGAGCGAGAAGGGACCCTGAGACTCTGAGTCTTTCAGAGATATATTGCCTACGGGAAGGTGGCAGAGAACCTGGAAACGTGACGCTCCTGTTCAGGATTCCAGCTCCGGGTCCTGGGTGACAACGCTGCTGGGGCTGGGCAGTGTAGATGCCTGGATTCTATTGCCCTTCTTGGGTGTTCGTTTCATTTCTTCCCCTTACACTATCGAAGCTCACCCCGATCCACCCCGTAAAATGCTGCTCTGTCTCTCTGCTTATTGCTTGTCGTCAGGACTGGTCTGTGACCCTGTGGGAGGAGCCTACTAAGAACTAGGAAGTGCTAGATTTCCTGTCAAATAATCTTACAAACCCTCGGTCACACACACCATACCTTCAGTCCTCCAGCGAGAGCAGGGAATTAGGAAAGACTTCAGGGACCGTCAAAATTGGGGCGCTTAGGTGCGCGGGAGGACCCCCTTTTAAACTGTTGATGGTAGGCTGGAGCACCGGCGATTTCCTGATCAATGGGAGGCTTGCTCCACAGCCCCAGGTTCCATCAGAGTCCAGGTCTAACTCCTGGGAGGAGCGTCCCTTTGCACAATCAGCCTTGAAAAGGACCCGGGATAGGGACCCTGTGGTTAACGCACCGCTGACCCGGATGGACAGGAGTCTGCCGACCTGGGGAGTTTCCAGGGCACCCACTTCCAGACCTTCACAATCTACACGCATGCGTGCACGAAATCAATCAGCCTGACAAAGTGTCTTGGGGTGGGGGTTGGGGGAGGGTGGTGGTCCTTACCCCCGGGCTGGTCTCCCTGGCCCTCCCCCTTCCTACTCTCACCTGCCAGAAACTCCGGAAGAGGCATTACCCTGCACCCAATAGAGGGAGAGTTCAACAATTCCGGTAAACTCCAAGCCCCTCCGCCCGATTAGAGCGTGTACTTCCAATAAACTGAATATATGTTTAATATTTACCATCTCTGAGACGTTTGTGTTCTTTGGTCATCCTTGTTCCAGTAAATAGTCTAGTGTGTATACTGACACTTGGTCCTGCTGGGGTACAGAGAAGGGGCGAGGAGGGAGGTGCCCCTCCAGGCCCGTCCCCTCCCCCCACCACCTCCACACACAAGTTCAGGGTCTCCTCCGCACGGGGCCGGTGCTCCATCCCAGTCCATAGGCTCTCTTGAGTGCCAGCCAGATGCCCTGGGCCCAGGAGCCCTGGCTGCAGGCAGGGGTCGCAGAGCCCCCCAGCAGCGGCCCTAGACTCTCCGCTTCGCTCCCCGCCCCCTTAATCACCCTACTCCTCCGCCAGCCTTCCAGTCCAGGGAGGAAACAGCCCTTAGGCGTGGATCTGGGACGAGAAAGGCGGCCGAGGGTGGGGCTGGGGTCCTTCTGAAGTGCCTCCTGCAAGCTCTTCCTTCGTGTTGGTCAGCCGCCCTGCTGAGCCCCTGGGGGCCTCTGGATGTCTGGTCTCTGTCAGCTCCAGCGCCCACGCCCAGGCGCTGACCACGCCCCGGGCACCTGCCTGTCTCCAACCTCCAGCCCCAAAGCTGGGCTTGCTTCCCCAGGCCCTAAATGTGGGTTCTCCTGGGCGCCCTACACAGGATGCCATTTGCCTCTCATCTCAGTCAGAAGCTGGACTCCTCGACCACTCCCCTTGGGCAGCATTCCACAGGTGTGGCGACCAAGGGGTCTTTGGGGTTGCCCCTACTTGACTGCCAGCCTATGTTCCCACTGGGTCTCCTGGGCCTTCATTCCTGGCCCCTCTAGGAGGCTAACTGCACCTGGGTCCAAGCACACGTGGGGCCACACCTCCCCCTCCAGCCTCCCATCACCTCCGCATTCCCTTAGGCCTAGCTCTGAAGGGGTGTGGTACGACCCTGCTGCCCCTGAGACCTCAGCTCAGGACCTTCTGGAGAGGATCTGATCACAGCAGACCAGGGAGCTGCTGCAGTCCCCAGATGGTGTGGCTTCCTGGCCCACACCCTTCAGAGGCTGCTAACTGCTTTCAGAACTGAATAAAAACTCCTGCCAGGCCCTGGAGGCCACTGTGACAGGGCCTCTGCCTCCTTGGTCCGTGTGGTCCCAACTCACTTCCAGCTCAAGCCCGCTGAGGTCTTCCTTCTCCAAAGGTGCCCAGATCTCTCCTAGCCTCAGGGCTGTTGATTCCACCCACTATCCCAGGGAACTTTTCACTGCGGGAGGAAGGGGAGGTGGGCTTTGAAGACAGGCTGAACCACAGCTAGAACAGGTTGTTTAAGAGCCCACCCTGAGGAGTCACCCTGGATGTTCCCGAGCAGTGAAGGGCGGCTCCAGCCACCCAGCACCTGCCCTGTGTGCCCACACTCGACTGAATGGCAGAAATGGGAAGGGGAACCAGCGCAGTGGTTTCTACTTTGAGTTTAGAGACAGAAACCGGACAGAACATTGCACCAAAAAACATGAAAGGAATTTTTTAAAAAGCTAATAGTATATGTTGTTGCTACGGAATATTTGGAAAATAGACTAGTGTAGAAGGAAAAAAAAGTTATCGCAAGATGCATACACAGGCACACACAAAGGCCCAGGCATATTTTCATCTGTATAGTGTTATTCTGCACGATAAGCGGTGCGTATCTGTATAAACGCACACTAGTTTTTCTTATACTTTCATTTAGGATTATTACATAAACATTTTCTCATTCACTTTTGGTGAATATCACTTTGATAATCTTAATTCCCTGTGTTTGAACATTTAAGGTTTTCCCCAACATTTTATTATTATAAATAACTCGCTAATGCATATCTTGGCAAAAACCTTGTTTTGACATAACAGATTATGTCTTTAGTTTATATTGCCTAAAATCTAGTTTCTAGATCAAATAATATTTGCTTCTTGTCATCGAATTGCATGCTTTTCAAAAGGCTTACCACAATTTTTCTACTCAGTGCAATGCTTGAAAATGCATATTTAACTACCAGTTCTGAGCATTCACATTTTAAATTCTCCGCTACTTTGTTTAGCCAAAGATGGGATATTGTTTCCATTTTAATTTTTTATTTTCATTTTTTAATATTTAATTTTTATTGAAATATAATTGATTTACAATGTTGTATTAGTCTCAGGTAAACCACAAAGTGATCATTTCAGGTGCACAACTATATATATGTATATATACATACGTGTATTCTTTTTCAGATTCTTATCCATTGCACGTTAATACAAGATATTGAGTATATTCTCTGTGCTATATAGTAGGTCTTTGTTCATTATCTATTTTTCATTTTGAATTTAAAAAGTCCTGGTAAGGTTGAATACTTTTCCTTACCTATTTAAATTTTTCGTCTTTTTTACTTTTGGGCAACAGTCTTTTTTGTGCCATTTCCCTAAGTATCTTTAATGTCTTTGAGTTTTTTTTATCAATTTACTTAACAATATATAAATTCTTGTTCTGCAGAGTTAGTAGAATTTTAAAAGTCAGGCATAAAGCCAAAGAATATTTAAAGCCATTGGTTGGATTCCTTGGATAGATGTGTATAAAGAATAAAACTCCCTAGCTCTCTGAGAAAATTCTATGCATGGCTGACATATATGGTAGGGGCAAGGGACAGACAAGATCAAAAAAGCTGTCTTCAAAGACGGCCCAGAAGCCCACAGTGAGACCCCCAGAGTAACGTCGATTGAGCATGAAACGGGAAAATGAAAGTAAACTAAGGTCAGAAAAGACAGCAGGTCCTTGATCCCTGGATTCCTTGAAAGCACACTGGATTCCTTGATCTCAATCCAGGAGTGGTTTCACTTCAAAAAGAGACACTGGCATATCAACAGGCAAAGGACAGTGCAGGGCTTTGCCAGCATGCCGACATCCCCAAAAGATGCTGAACGAAACCACCACATCAGAGGGGAACTGACATAGGAGGGAACGATCTTACTGGAGAAGGTTATTACTTCTAGGTATATGATATATGAGTAGCTGAACTAGATAGGTAATTGATAATCCAATATAAAAGATTATTCTTCCCATTGTCAAAGGTTTGAGAAACAATGTGAAACGTTCAATTCTGTGGTTTTCATAATTCTTGGAATCCCAGGGCCAGATGGTGCCCCTGGAGAGAATCTCACAAAACCTCTTTCCCAGAGGTAGAGCGTGTCTCATCACTGAAACTCCGCTGGAATCAGTCTTTAGTATCTGGATCTTGCAAAAGGAAAGTAAAAATCCATGAGCTTTATTGCTGTTGTTGTTCAGGCGCTAAGTCGTGTCTGACTCTTTGTGACCTCATGGACTGCAGCACGCCAGACTTTCCTGTCCTCCACTGTCTCCCAGAGTTTGCTCAGACTCATGTCAGTTGAGTCTGTGATGCCATCCAACCATCTCATCCCCTGTTGCCTCCTTCTCCTCCTGCTCTCAGTCTTTCCCAGCATTAGGCTCTTTTGCAATGAGTTGGCTGTTCGCATCAGTGGGCAAAGTTCTGGAGCATCAGCTTCAGCTCAGTCCTTCCAGTGAATATTTAGGCTATATTTCCTTTAGGATTGAATGGTTTGATCTCCTTGCAGTTCAAGGAACTCTCAAGAGTCTTCTCCAGCACGATAATTCAAAGGCATCTTAACATAGGGAAAGGTAATTTTCCTTGAGATCAACTCTTTCACCAGTTTTTTAAAAATTGCCCTTTACATAAGTCTACTCCTAGAGGAAGTTTTGCTTGTGACGAACTGGGCAGTTAGTAACTAGCAAAGCTTAACTATTTGCTTCACAAATACAGTACACTGACAAGCAACCGAGTTTCCGGGTGTGATGGTTCCTCTGGGTGACAGACTGTAAGCTGAGCAGGACAGGGCCCTGGGAGCAAAGGTGAGAGAGGAGCCATACACAAATCAGGGCATCAAGTACCTTGAAGAAAGTACAGGCCAAACTGGAGCACTTGTTGCTAAAGATAGAATGAAGCTAAAAAGTTAGGAGTCCTAACCTCCTATCCTAATACTGTAGGAAGACTCTGTCACCTAAGAAATAAAGACATGAATTGCAGTGGAATGTCCTAGGCATTTATCATGACAAAAGAGAAGATTCCCTAGAGAACTGTAAAAGCAAGCCCGGAAGAGGTCTTCAAGTATAGAGGCTGCAGAAAATCTGTTTTAAATGTGGAAGAGCTCAGGGTTGGGGGTTGCCCACTCTTACTCGGAATGATCCTGCTTCAGAGAATCCAAGACTGAAGATGCCATTAGTAAGGTTCGCTGTTGAACAGCAAATAAAAATGCAAGTGCAGAACTAAGGCCAAGTGATGGTTTTTGGGAAAAGGGTATCTTTTATGGAGGGGATATGCTCTGACCAAGCTAGCAGCGATTCGGGTGGGGCTGAGGTGAGAATACATGGAAACGTAAACAAGCTCTCTGTCTTCTGTGGGAATTCCCATCCTCTCAGGTACGAACTGGGAGTAAAGAATATTACGGCAGATTAAGTACTGTGTCAGAGAAGGTTTTAGCTAATTTACAAGAAGCCTCATATTAAGAAACAAAAAGAAGGGACAAAGATATTATATAAAGCTGTTAGCAGAAGTGTAGCCATTAGACCATGACTGGAAGTACTCTCAAAAATCAAAACATACAGAAGAGGCAGAAAATACAGCTAACATATTGAATAACTAACTATATAACTGTATCCATATTCCTTTTAAAGTATAACAAATACATATCAAGTGTATCAAGCATATATCAAATATATCAATCATTCTAATACCTTTAAGTGGCCTATTCAAACAAGACGTTTTTAATATTTCTGTAAACTGCTGTGAAGTGATTGCCTCCAAATCAAATGAAAAGATAAATTAGCACAATTTGCATCTAGCATGCAGTGTTCATCTAAAATATGGGCTTATGAATATAAATGCATATTTGCACTTATTGAAATGAAGCAATATACATATAGTATATATATGTACATATACATATATATGTGTATAATATCCATATAATGTAAAATGCATATAATGCAAAAATGCAGGATGGAGCACAAGAAAAGAGGCTAAATCTCGCCGAACCTACCTTCTTTGATTTGACTTTTGAATCATATTAATATTTACATAAATATAAAACCAACTGAATCAGAGATATAGAAAACCCTAAAAGTAGAAATGAAAGTGAAACTAATATTCAGACAGCAAAGAGCCGTACAAAGAGCAATAATTTACAGTCATTTAAAACACAATAACTTGATGGCACATCCCTTGATAGTCATTCCCTAAAGGTATAAAGGGACTGAAAAATAATATCAAGCGGTTTTCAATAATTGCATTGGTAGTAATATTGATATCATTATTCTGATCTTATTATGACGGGAAAAAGCAAATAGGTTATTACTTGCATATCACCAGAGAGTTTTTCAGCCTAAGAAAAAAGGATATAAACATGAAATCAGCAGTGAAGTGTTCTGTGCGTCCCTGCAAAGAAGGGACCCCCCCACCAAATGTGCTTTGCGTGTAGGGGCTGATGGTTGGGCCCCCCCAGCTGTCCAGAGGAGAGTCTGAAGGTCTCAGGACCCAGATAACTGAGTCCCTAGGGGAGCAGGCAGCTTCTCTCCAGGTCTGAAAAGGCTTGAGGGAGCGGGTAAAGGAGCCTGGCTTGGGGTGTCACGGTGGTCGGGTGATCGGGAGGTGGGGCTGCAGGCAGGCGGAGTCGGCCTCTGGGGACCTGCTGTTTGAAGGAGGGAGACTCTGGCCTGTCTTATCAGCTCCCTCAGAGGTGGGGCGGGAAAGGGTGCAAAGGGTGAGACTTAAAACCTGTCAGCGTCAGGCATCGTAATGACAGAGTCAGGTTCCTTCTTAAGTAAATTTTGAATTGCAAATGGCTGTATGAACTCATTCTTTTAAAGAATTATTTACATAGCTGTATTAATTCTTTTAAATAAATGGCCGTATTATTTCTTTTAAAATGTAAAAGAGAAGACATAATTTCTGACAGATTCCTTGAAAAGACCTTGAACTTACCCAATAGTTACAAGTCCTTACCTCCTAGGTTATGTCCTCTCAATACTGTTTCCTATGGAAGGAAACCTGGTTTCCCTATGGAAATAATAGTAAATTCCATATCGGGGGCAGGAACGAGGCAGGATGACCCTAGACTAATTTGCCACATCAATAAGCAAGGATGCCTCTCAGAGGTGACTGGGGTCATGTCTAAAGAAGCCATGAGCCACGGTAAAAAGGCCCCTCTACTCAAACTTTTGTATTCGGCAACAAAACAAAACAAAACAAAACAAAAAAACAACAAAAAAAAAACTACAGTGAATTGAAACACAAAAAATAAATTCCTCAAGTTTACAATGATTCCTTAAAAAAATAAAAGAAAAGAAACTCACTGGGCACCTTCAGAGGATGTAAGGAAACCAGTCCATTCTGGCAAAGCAAGGGAGAAGGTCAAGTGAAAACTCGTCTTTCTTACATGAGCTTGTCTCAGGGCAACCATGCAGCTGATTAGGGAACGTTTTTCTTTATAGAGGCATTTAGTAAATGCCCAGAGAAGGGAAATTGTAAAAGAATCTCACAACTCTGCAAATCCTTCATGAAAAAATACATCCAGGGGTGATCGTGAGAGGTTACTCACATCGCAGAAAGAGACTGAGCTTTGTGTGCAAGCTGCAGGCAGTAGACACCTGATCTCCAAGGGGGCCCGGGAATAAAGCATCTGGACTGAGGTTTGGCCTCCAGATGGAACTACCCGTGTCCAGGAAACTCGAGGGAGAGGAGGCCCTATTAAACAGCACCAGTGACAGGCAGAGGTAAGATCAGGGGTGAGCGACTCTGAAGACAAGGAACGTGGTTTCTTCAATGTCCTGCAAGAAAACAAACAAAAAATAAAGGGGCTGAAGGAACTATATATTTAAAGGAGCGTATGAGAAAGTCTTGGATTCAGCTATGACAGAATCCAAGAATTCAGCTAAACGGGTCTGAGACTCACTCTCCAACTGCCAACAGTTGTAAAATGGAGCAAGATATCCAAGGCACTCTCTGCAGGAACTGGGCCATGGCCAGCTCAGGCTGCATCCTTGAGAAAGGAAGCACGGGACTGGAGTCACGTTATCCCCGCAGCCGCACTCCGATTGTGTGGGGGTGCAGGGAGGCGAGACCAAGTGGAGAGGAGTCGTCTCACCATTCTGAGGAGCAGAGACTAGAGACCAGGGTGCTGAGAAGATGGGGGCGGGGTGCTGCAAGAGGAGGGGCCTCGTGCAGAGGGATGGGCGATGGGCGTGCAGACACCTTAGCTGAGGGGCCTTAGCCAGGGGCTGGACTGCTCAAGTCCAGGGGAAGACTTTGCAAAACCTGATAGCTGTTGGGAAAAAGTTTGTCCAAGGAGATTTCTATATCCAAGGAAAATACCTTGTTTTTAAAGCAGGGTGTGTGTGTGTGTGTGTGTGTGTAAATAAAGATATTTTCAGGTAAATACAAGCCCAGAGAACTAGTATTCATTCTCAAAACACCAGGAAGTGCAATGTTAAAACCACAACGAGATACTGTTGTTACACACCCACAAGAACGGTTAAGATTAAAGAGACAGAGAACAGCCCATGCTAGGGAGGATGTGGAGCGCAGGGTCGGGGGTGGGGGATTTTGGACGTTGCTGTGGGCATGCACGTGGCGTGACCAGGGCAGAAGCTCTCAGGCAGATCCTTCCAAAGCCAAACATCTTCCCTGCGATCCAGCAATTCCACTCCTAGGCATTTGCCGAAGAGAAATGAGAGCATATTGCCACACAAAGATTGGTGTGAGAAGCTACATCCAAACCTGGGAGCAATCCAAATATCTATCAACAGGGTGTTTCCTGAGGGGCTGTGTTACGTAGAGGGGCTTCCCTGGTGGCTAAAGAACCTGCCTCCCCATGTGGGAGATGTGGGTTTGATCCTGGGTCAGGAAGATCCCCTGGAGAAGCAAATGGCAACCCACTCCAGTATTCTTGCCTGAGAAAATCCCATGGACAGAGGTGCCTGGCAGACTTCAGTACATAGGGATGCACAAAGACAGACTGAGGGACTAAACCACAAACGTTACCATACAGGCCGTGTTCCAGTCACATGGTGAAATACTACAAAGGACTGAAAAAGAAGGACGTCTTGGTACATAAGACACTGCGACTAAATCTCAAAGAACATGATTACTTCGGGTAGAAGGAGTCAGACACAGATGAGTATGCCTGCCCATTTATGTGAATTTCTAAAACAGGCAGAATTCCTGTAAGATAACAGAAGTCAGTGCTTTCTGGTGGGCTGGGTGGTAGGGGAATGGATTGCAAGACGGAACTTTCAGGGGTGATGGAAACCTTTTCTAGTTTGATGAATGTGTTCATCACACAAATGGTTATATTTGACAAAACAAGGATCTGTATGTCTTGGTATATCAAAAATTTTACCTGAATTAAAAAAACATTTTAAAATCAAATGAATACAATTCACAGGCCTTTTTAGACTTGATTTAGAAAAATCAACTGTTAAGGACACATCCATAAAGCAGCTGGAGAAACCGGGTCACTGAATGAATATTTGATGATATTAACTGGCTGACTTTATTTTTGGGGCTCCAAAATCACTGCAGATGGTGATTGCAGCCATGAAGTTAAAAGACGCTTACTCCTTGGAAGGAAAGTTATGACCAACCTAGACAGCATATTAAAAAGCAGAGACATTACTTTGTCAACAAAGGTTGGTCTAGTCAAGGCTATGGTTTTTCCGTAGTCATGTATGGATGTGAGAGTTGGACTGTAAAGAAAGCTGAGTGCTGAAGAATTGATGCTTTTGAACTGTGGTGTTAGAGAAGACTCATGAGAGTCCCTTGAACTGCCAGGAGATCCAACCAGTCCATTCTAAAGGAAATCAGCCCTGAATATTCATTGGAAGGACTGATGCTGAAGCTGAAACTCCAATTCTTTGGCCACCTGACTCATTTGAAAAGACCCTGGTGCTAGGAAAGATTGAAGGCGGGAGGAGAAGGGGACAACAGAGGATGAGATGGTTGGATGGAATTACTGACTCAATGGACATGAGTTTGGGTGAACTCTGGGAATTGGTGATGGACAGGGAGGCCTGGCGTGCTTTGGTCCATGGGGTCGCAGGGTCGGACGTGACTGAGCAACTGTACTGAACTGAACTGAAGGAAATGCTTTTGATGTGATAATAGTACTATTATTGTGACAATGGTATTGTTATGTTAAAAGACTTCTGTTAGAGAGACACACTACATATTTATGGAGGAAGAGATCGGATGTGTGGGATTTATTTAAAAATAAACCACTGGAGGGCTTCCCTGGTGGCTCAGTGGTAAATCCTCCAGTGCAGGAGGCACGAGTTCAATCCCTGTTGTGGGAAGACCCCACATGCCGAGGAGGAGCGACTGAACCCGAATGCCCTGACTCTTCAGCTTCTGCTCTGGAGCCTGGGAGCCAGAGCTGCTGAGGCTCGCGTGCCTCGGCGCCAGTGCCCTGACACGAGAGAAGCCACTGCAGTGAGAAGCCAGCACGTCGCAGCTAGAAAGTAGCCCCCACTCACCACAACCAGAGAAAAGCAACGAAGACCCAGCACACCAAAAATAAATACATAAATAACATTATTTTTAAAAACACAGTTTATTAAAAAAAAAAATAAACCAGTGGAGGTCAGAGGTGGAAGTGTCCTGGGGACATGGATGAACGCAGATGCCCGTGTACATCAATTGTTGAAGCTGGGTGATAGGTACATGGGGGTTCGTCATGTTACACTTATTGTCTCTGTAAGTTTAAACCTTTCCAGGAGAGAAAGTTTTAAAAGTTAAGCGTAAGAATATCAGGCATTTCATGGGTGGGCCTGGGGTTCTTTGGCAGGGGTGGGGAGGGGGGTGGAGCAGGCAAGGCAGACATGCCAAAGAGACAGAAGAACCCAAGTGTGTTAAGTCTTAAGGGACCAGTTAAGACCCATGGCCTTCCTGACCAGGTGATTACTGGGCTCTGGGTGGGGTCCTGGAGCTGCCTCCCCCAGCCAGATGGGCCACATGACAAGCTTATGCCTTAAAGAAGTTTCTATTAAAATTTTTAAAGTCCAGTTCAGTTCAGTCTCTCAGTAGTGTCCGAAATGCGAGAAATTACCATTAGTTCAGTTCAGTCACTCAGTCGTGTCTGACTCTTTGCGACCCCATGGACTGCAGCACACCAGGCCTCCCTGTCCATCACCAACTCCCAGAGTTTACTCAAACTCATGTCCATTGAGTCAGTGATGCCATCCAACCATATTATCCTCTGTTGTCCCCTTCTCCTTCTGCCTTCAATCTTTCCCAGCATCAGGAGCTTTTCCAATAAGCCAGTTCTTTGCATCAGGTGCCAAAGGATTGGAGCTTCAGCTTCAGCATCAGTCCTTCCACTGAATATCCAGCACTGACCTCCTTTAAGATGGACTGGTTGGATCTCCCTGCAGTCCAAGGGACTCTCAAGAGTCTTCTCCAACACCACAGTTCAAAAGCATCAATTCTTCAGCACTCAGCTTTCTTTACAGTCCAACTCTCACATCCATACAGGACTACTGCACTTAAGTAAGCAATTACTTAAAAATTTTTTTTACTTAAAAATACTTTACTTGAAAAAAAAAAA
>SJYQ01001188.1:67811-95395 GCA_006410935.1 Redunca redunca
CCAAACTTAGTGCTGCCGGAGTAAGACTGATGCAGATAAAAACCGTCATCGACGGGAAAACTGTGAACCCCGTTAGGCGCCAGTCTGTTCCAAAATACTCTGGGAGAAATGCCTTTGGCTGTCTCATGAAGACTTTGCATCATTATTGCAGTAATTCTTTTGAATAATTTGCCACTGCTGTAATGATACATTACTGTCTGAAAATTTTGACCTTTTCTTAAAAAACAGTTTGGAAACTTTAGACATACCTGCCCAATTCTGTTTTAGGCATGTATGAAGTGTCTACTGAATGCCAGGCAGGGTGTTAAAAGGGCAAATATGATGGTCTGTGTTGCAAAAAGGCACCCGGTCTGCAGGGGATAGTTACCTGAGAGACCATGAATGGGGTGTGATGGAGTTGAACGAGCTATAGCGGAGCCTGTGTGTTATTCAGAGGGTTGGACTAGTGCGCCATCTAGAGAAAGATCTCGGTAGTCAGACAGCAGTGCTGCGCTCAGTCGCTCAGTCCTGCCCGGCTCTTTGCCATCCCATGGACTGCAGTCGGCCAGGATTCTCTGGCCGTGGGGATTCTCCAGGCAAGAACAGTGGAGTGAGTTGCTGCGTCCTCCTCCAGGGCATCTTCACAATCCAGGTGTCAAACTCCTGCATTGCAGATGGATTCTTTACCAACTGAGCCACCAGGAAAGCCCAAGAATACTACAATGGCTGACCTACCCCTTCTCCAGAGAATTTTCCTGACCCAGGAATCGAATCAGGGTCTCCTGCATTGCAGGCAGACTCTTCATCAGCTGAGCTACTAGGGAAACTCAGTCCGACAGCAGTAACCACCCCAAAGATGTCAAGAGGTTACATGTACAAGAAGGAGCCCGGTTCTGGTTAACTTTCATTTCTGTGCAGCTGGGAATGTTCTCCAGGTAAACTTTGCAGAGAGACTGAACTGAGAGAAGTGTGCAGGATGTTAGAATCTGTCGTCCTGAGCTTACTGCCTGGAGCTCTGAATTAGTTAACATGACTGCAGTTTTTATCAAGGGCCTGTTCTGTATCAGACCTCTGCTCAGCACTGCAGGCTTCTCAGCGTCCTAGAAACTGTGCTTATTACCACCAAGGGCAGGACTGTGTGAGATCCTGGGGTGCAAAATGTAAGGAAGTGTTTGTGTTACCCAACGCAAGTTCTTATGCTCAGTGCACAGTGAGGCCAAACAAACCATCAGAGTTTGGAGCAGACAAAGGTTTACTGCAGGTCTAGGCAAGGAGACAGGTGGCTCACGCCCCAAAGCCCTGTCCTGAATGTACAGCCTGACAGGTGAAAATGCTTCCAAAATTCAGCCTCTGTACACTGCTGATTGATTAAATCTCGGAGACAGTTTTGGTTCAGGTAGGGCTTCCCCAGTGGCTCAGCGGTAAAGAGTCTGCCTGCAGTGCTGGAGACACAGGAGATGCGGGTTCAAGCCTGAATCGGGACTATCCCCTGGAGAAAGGAAATGGCAACCCCTCCAGTATTCCTGCCTGGGGAATCCCAATCCTTGGGGTCACAAAAGAGTTGGACCCAGGACTCAACAACAACCACACAGCAGAAAGAAAGCGTTATTGCTTTGCCAGGCAAAGAGGGCCACAGCAGGGCAGTGCCCTCAAAACTGTATGACCACCCCTGGAACAGGTACTGCGGAGTCTTACAGTGTTCAAAGGGCAGGGTGTGGTCACTTCATGGACAGTCTTCTGATTGGCTGGTGGTGAGGTAACTGGGAGTCAGCATCATCAACCTTCTGGTTTCACCCAGTGTGGGGTCTACACGTTTGTGGGCAGCACATAGTTAACTTCTCCCACATGGCAGGGGTTTCTGTATCTGCTAAACAGCTCCAAAGACAATGAATGGCTCAGAATGTTACCTATAGCCCTTGAGGAGGAGCTAAGACACCTTCAGTTCAGTTCAGTCGCTCAGTCGTGTCCAACTCTTTGCGACCCCATGGACTGCAGCACACCAGGCCTCCCTGTCCATCACCAACTCCTGGAGTTTACTCAAACTCATGTCCATTGACTTGGTGATGCCATCCAACCATCTCATCCTCTATCATCCCCTTCTCCTCCAACCTTCAATCATACCCAGCATCAGGGTCTTTTCCAGTGAGTCAGCTCTTTGTATCAGGTGGCCAAAGGATTGGAGTTTCAGCTTTAGCATCAGTCCTTCCAATGGATATTTGGGACTGATTTCCTTTACAATGGACTGGTTTGATCTCCTTGCAGTCCAAGAGACTCTCAAGAGTCTTCTCCAACACCACAGTTCAAAAGCATCATCAGTTCTTCAGTGCTCAGCTTTCTTTATAGTCCAGCTCTCACACCTTGACTTTGTTTAATGGCTAAAGTATTATTCTTTTGCCTTGCTTGGCTCTTTTCCTTTCTTTCAGCATTTTCTCACTTCTCTGATTATATTTATTCTTTGACTAAAGATTTTTTAACAAACAAAAAGGCAGGCAGAGGGCATGGGTGGGGATCTATTCTGGGCAAGCCTCCTAGGATCCTGCTCCATTCCAGAGCAGACTGAAGTTCAGCAGACTGAACTGAACTGAACTGAACTGGTGGTAAAAGTAGAGTCTGAGGCCATAAAGAACAATATTGCCTAGGAACCTAGAATGTTAGGTCTATGAATCAAGGTAAAGTGGAAGTGGATAGGAATGGGTGACTTTAATTCACATGACCATTTTATCTACTACTGTGGGCAAGAATCCCTTAGAAGAAATGGAATAGCTCTCATAGTCAACAAAAGAGCCCAAAATGCAGTACTTGGGTGCAGTCTCAAAAATGACAGAATGATCTCGGCTTATCTTTAAGGCAAACCATTGAATATCGCAGTAATCCAAGTCTGTTTCCCAACCACTAACACTGAAGAAGCTGAAGTTGAACAGTTCTATGAAGACTTATAAGACCTTCTAGAACTAACACCAAAAGAAGGTGTTCTGTTCATCATAGGGGACTGGAATGCAAAAGTAGGAAGTTAGGAGATGCCTGGAGTAACAGACAAATTTGGCCTTGGCTATAAAAAGAAGCAGGGCAAAGGCTAACAGAGTTTTGCCAAGAGAACACACTGGTCATAGCAAACACTCTCTTCCAACAACATGAGAGATGACCTCACACATGGACAGATGGCCAGTACCCAGATCGGACTGATTACATTATTTTTTAGCTGAAGATGGAGAAGCTCTATACAGTCAGCAAAAACAAGACTGGGAGCTGACTGTGGCTCAGATCATGAACTACGTCTTGCAAAATTCAGACTTAAATTGAAGAATGTAGGGAAAACCACTAAGCCATTCAGATATGACCTAAATCAAATCCTGTATGCTTATACAATGAAAGTGACAAGTAGATTCAAGGGATTAGATCTGGTGGATCTGGTAGTTCTTCAGAGTGCCTGAAGAACTATGGGCAGAGGTTCATAGCATTGGATAGGATGATGGTTTAGTCACCAAGTTGTGTCTGACTCTTGCAACCCTACGGACTGTAGCCCGCCAGGCTCCTCTGTCCATGGGATTCTCCAGGCGAGAATATTAGAGGGGGTTGCCATTTTCTTCTCCAATTGTATAGGAGGTGCTGGTCAAAACCATCCCCAAGAAAAAGAAATGCAAAAAAGGCAAAATGGTTGTCTGAGGAGGCCTTACACATAGCTGAGAAAGTAAAAGAAGAGAAAGGCAAAGAAGAAAAGGAAAGTTATATCCATCTGAATGCGGAGTTCTAAAGAATAACAAGGAGAGGTAAGAAAGACTTCTTCAGTGAGCCATGCAAAGAACTAGAAGAAAACAATAGAATGGGAAAGACTAGAGATCTCTTCAGGAAAATTAGAGATAAAGGAAATATTTCATGCAAAAATGAACACAAGAAGGGATAGAAATGGTGTGAACCTAAAGCACAAGAGATTAAGAAGAGATGGCAAGAATTCACAGAACTGCCCAAAAAAGTCCTCATGGCCCAGATGACTGCAGGGGTGTGGCCACTCGCCTAGAGCCAGACATTCTAGAAGGCCCAGTCAAGTGGGCCCTAGGAAGCATCACGATGAGCAAAGAAAGCTACTGGAGATGACAGAATTCCAGCTGAACTGTTTCAAATCCTCTAAAGATGATTCTGTTTAAGTGCTGCACTCAATATGCCAGCAAATTTGGAAAACTCAGCAGTGGTCACAGGACTGGGGCAGGTCAGTTTTCATTTCAATCCCAAAGAAGGGCAATGTCAAAGAATGTTAAAATTACCATATATTTGCACTCATTTCACAGGCTAGCAGGGTAATGCTCAAAATCCTGCAAGCTAGACTTCAACAGTAGGTGAACTGAGAATTTCCAGATGTACAGGCTGGATTTAGACAAGGCAGAGGAACCAGAGATCAAACTGCCAGCGTCCACTGTATCACAGAAAAAGCAAGGAAATTCCAGAAAGCATCTACTTCTGTTTCATTGACTATGTTAAAATCCTTTGACTGTGTGGGTCACAACAATCTGGAAAATTCTTAAAGAGATGGGAATACCGAACCACCTTACGGGCTTCTTGAGAAACCTGTATGCAGGTCAAGAAGCAACAGTGAGAACTGGACATTAAACAATGGGCTGGTTCAAAATTGGGAAAGAAATACATCAAGGCTGTATATTGTTACCCTGTTTATTTAACTTATATGCAGAGTACATCATGCGAAATGCTGGGCTGCATGAATCACAAGCTGGAATCAAGATTGCTGGGAGAAATATCAATAACCTCAGATATGCAAAGGACACCACCCTTATGGCAGAAAGCAAAGAGACTCTTGATGAAGGTGAAAGAGGAGAGTGAAAAAGTTGGCTTAAGACTCAACGTTCATAAAATGAAGATCACAGCATCTGGTCCCATCACTTCATGGCAAATAGATGGGGAAAATTGGAAACAGTGACAGACTTTATTTTCTTGGGCTCCAAAATCACTGCAGATGTGACTATAGCCATGAAATTAAAATACACTTGCTTTTTGGAAGAAAGCTATGACAAACATAGACAGCATATTAAAAAGCAGAGACATCACTTTGCCTACAAAGGACCATAGAGTCAAAGCTATGGTCTTTCCAGTAGTCATGTACAGATGTAAGAGTTGGATCATAAAGAAGACTGAGTGCCAGACCATTGATGCTTTTAAGCTGTGGTGTTGGAGAAGACTCTTGAGAGTCTCTTGGACTTCAAGGAGATCTAACCAGTCCATTTGAAAGGAAATAAACCCTGGATATTCATTGGAAGGACTGATGCTGAAGCTGGGGCTCTAATACTTTGGCTGCTGCTGCTGCTGCTGCTGCTAAGTCACTTCAGTCGTGTCCAACTCTGTGCGACCCCATAGACGGCAGCCCTCCAGGCTCCGCTGTCCCTGGGATTCTCCAGGCAAGAACACTAGAGTGGGTTGCCATTTCCTTCTCCAATGCATGAAACTGAAAAGTGAAAGCGAAGTCACTGAGTCATGTCCAACTCTCAGCGACCCCATGGACTGCAGCCTACCAGGCTCCTCCGTCCATGGGAGTTTCCAGGCAAGAGTACTGGAGTGGGTTGCCGTTGCCTTCTCCGAATACTTTGGCTACATAATGCAAAGAGCCAAGTCATTGGAAAAGACCCTGATGCTGGGAAAGATTGAGGGCTGGAGGAAAAGGGAGTGACAGAAGATGAGATGGTTGGATGGCATCACTAACTCAATGGACATGAGTTTGAGCAAACTCTGGGAGTTGGTGATGGACAGGGAGGCCTGGCGTGCTGCAGTCCATGGGGTTGCAAAGAATTGGACATGACTGAGCTACTGAACAACAGTAACAACAAATGAAGAACACAGTCACTGAGGCCCGGGGCACATGTCCTTGTTAACATGCATATATCCTCATGATTTCAGAGTTACAGCGTGTCCTTGGCTTCTGCAGGGAATAAGTGTCCACAGATACAGTCCTAGGAATCAGAAGGACCCAGATGCAGCCCTTGACTCCAGGAAAGTACACATCTCTGTTGTGAACTCAATCTGCTGGAGGCGAGCTTGCGGGAAGCTTGCTTGGAAGAGCTGTGGCCAAAATTAGAACAGTCCCTCCCCCTTCTCCATGGGCTCACATCTTAGGATGGAGACCCCATGCCTGCTCCTCTGGTAGTTAGAGGTTTTGTTCCGTTTACTGGGATCTCAGAGGAAGGGCTTGTTCGAGCTGGAATTAAACAGACACAGCAGGTGCTACTTCTGAGAAGTTCTACTCATTTTTTCCCCTTAATCAATTATTTGTTGTTCCCCACAGTGGCACCTGATGCTTGAGATGTTCAGGGGTGGATGCGGAAAGAAGAGAATTTACCCCGGCTTGTCACTGACTTCTGCCTCGGGCCACATGAATGAGCAGGTGAATGGATGGGACAGTAATATAGTGATATCAATAACAATGTTAGTGGCATAGCATTTAGGAGGCCCCTCCTATGTGAGATGAGTACCGTAGAAATCAGTGTTTTTCAACTCCGGAATCCCATTAGAATCCCCTGGAAAGCTTTGAACAGGGAAGTCTGAACTCTATCCCCAACCAGCTTAATGTAGGGCCTTTGATTTCATGACAAAAGACTCTCAGTCTGAGAGTCACCAAGGTGGATTTTGTCATCTCAGCTTCACGAAAGGCCTGAGACCAGTTTACAGGTGAGGTAATGGCGCTAAGAGCCCCCTCATCTCAGGGGTAATTGAAATACCATTTCAATTCTTTTTGATTTTAACAAAGTCCAACTTAGCGATTTTTTTTTCCCTCTAAGAATCTTATTTATTTATTAATTATTATGGCCATCTGATGTGAAGAGCTGACTCATTTGAAAAGACCCTGATGCTGGGAAAGATTGAGGGTGGGAGGAGAAGGGGATGACAGAGGATGAGATGGTTGGATGGCATCACCGACTCAATGGACATGGGTTTGGGTGGACTCTGGGAGTTGGTGATGGACGGGGAGGCCTGGCGTGCTGTGGTTCATGGGGTCACAAAGAGTCGGACACGACTGAGCGACTGACCTGAACTGATTATTATTTCGGCTGGGCTGGGCCTTCGTTGCTGTATCTGGGCTCCTCTTCGCTGCGGTGTGCGGGCTTCTCACTGCGGTGGCTCCCCTCATGTAGCACAGGCTCTAGGCACGTGGGCCGCAGCAGCTGTGGCACGCGGGCCCTAGACTGCTGGCTCAATAGTTGTGGCACCCGGGCTTAGCTGCTCCAAGGCATGTGGCAACTTCCCAGACCAGGGATCGAACTGGTGTCTCCTGCATGGCAAGGCGGATTCTCAACCCCTGGACCATCAGGGAAGCCCCTGACTTTTTGTTTTGGTTTTGAGCCTAAAAATATGCACCTTTCTCTGTCTTACTTGTTTGCTCAAGTTGCTTGGACCTGTCAGACTCCTTGCAACCCCGTGGACTGTAGCCTGCCGGTTCCTCTGTCCATGGAATCTTCCAGACAAGAATACTGGAGTGGGTAGCCATTTTCTACTGTCTTAGGCTGGCAGATTCTAGCATCATCTCTTAGCTGTGTGAGCTGGGTGACTTTTTGGCAGAGTCTCAATTCCTGAGCACCAGTGACTTCACGGCATCCTGAGGTCCTTTTAGTTTTCTTTGTTCCTGGCCCTGGAGTAACAACTGATGCCTTTTCTCCCTGAGATGCTCGTGTCCGAGAACGTCTGTGCCCCACCCCAACTCTACCTCTTTTCCACATCAGATGTGTTTACATTCTGCCTTTCGTGATTTCATTGCAAAGCCTGCCCCTTGAGGGCACCCCACCCCTACCCGAGACCCTGAGCCGTAGGCTCTGCTGCCCTGGCGCCTCTGCCCTCTGCACAGATCTGGAGGGTGCAGACCCACGGCCCAGTGGTCCGCAGGGCCGGCTCCCCCTGGGCCTCTCCCCTGGCCTCGCAGACACCTCGCTGTGTCTTCACATGGCCTTGCCTCTGCGCATGAGCTCCTGCTGGCTTTTCCTTTTCTTAAAGGGACTCCAGTCCTGTGAGGGTTAATTTTGAGTCTGGATCCGCTTCTGTGATTTCCCCGCCTTTGTTATTATAGGCATACAAAGTGGCCTGCCTCAGGGAGCTCTGCCCGCCCCCTTTGACCTGACCCTTGGTCTTGGGTGCCCTGGTTTGGCTCACAGGGAGATAGCCTGACCCTGCCCACCTGTGAAGGCTTGTAAGGAAGTGAAACTAACATACCCCTCTCTCTGAGGCTGGCCATTTTAGGAGATATTTGCAAGAATTAAACGTTTTTTTTGTTTGTTTGTTTGTTTTTTTACTTTGCTTCCTCACCTACCCCCATCTCTGATCCCTAAAAGAACCTGGCTTCCAGGCTCCCACAAGATGGCTATTTTGAGGCGCTAGCCTGCCATCTTCTTGGTCAGCCAGCTTTCCAAATAAGGCCATCTTCCTCGCCTCAACACCTCCTCTGGGATGTACTGGCCACCTTGGACTCTTGGGTAGCAGACCCATTCTAATGACCTCGTGTGTTTGAGTACCTCCAAATACAGTCACAGTCTGAGACACTGGGGGTTAGGACTTCAACGCTGTGTGTTAACAGGACACAATTCCGCCCATAACTGACCTGATACGGTTGAGGAGACCCTGGGGATGGTGGCAGTGGGGGTGCTGGGAGGCTCAGCTAGGGGTGGAGGGTTTCTGGGGTCCAGCCTGCAGACTACAGGAGAGAAGCCTGCCATGTCGGGGTGGTCCAGGCTCTTCTTGAGCTTCGTAGGGGGTGCAGCAGGATGACTCGTGAAGGGAAGCCTTGCATGGGGGCCCAGCCAGGAGACCCCGCCGCTCTGAAGACAGGGCTCCAGGGACTGGGGCGGGGAGGGTATAAGCTTGACTCTCCGCCAGAGCCGGACTCTGAGTATCCTCTTTATTCTCCGCTAGTCATCTGGCTTCTTTCCCAGCATTGCCATTCCCTTTCCTTCAAAACCAGACGGGGGCAAACAAGCCCAGGGCACCGGTGTTTACCGTCTCCCTGCCAGGCCTGCCTCCTTCCCCCATCCTGGCCTGGGGCCGGTCTGGGCCCACTGTGTCCTGGCTTTGGGTTTCATGTGTCGGGAGTCGATCCTGGACTCAGCTCTTCCAGCTCAGGAGCGGGACTGCAGGATCTTACCGGAGTCCTAGGCGTAAGTTTTTTGAGAAAAACTACATATTATTTTCCATAGCAGCTGTGTCATTTTACATTCACAAGCTCCTCAACACCTGTTCTCTCTCTCTTTATATATATATATATATAATCACCATCCTAACAGGTATAAGGCTCATCAAATGATGAAGACATAAAGAAAATTTGCTATATGCAAACAGTGGACTATTATTCAGCCTTGAAAACAGAAGGAAGTAAAAAAAAAATAGAAGGAAATCAGATTTTTCACCCATAGAGGTTATTACAGAATATAGAGAATCTGAAGAATAATGATTGTATCTGTATAACTGAGTCACTTTGCTGTACTCCTGAAACTAACACAACATTGTAAACCAACTGTTGCTGTTGTGTAGTTGCTAAGTCCTGTCTCACTCTTTCGACCCCGTGGACTGTAGCTCACCAGTCTCCCCTGTCCATGGGATTTCCCAGGCAAGAATACTGGAGCCGGTTGCTATTTACTTCTCCAGGTGATCTTCCCAACCCAGGGATCGAACCCGCGTCTCTTGCAAGGGGAAATGGATTCTTTACCACTGAGCCACCAGGGATGCCCCAACTGTACTCTAATTTAAAATAAGCTAGAAGTCCTGAGGCCAGAGGCCTGCAGAATGAGCATTTGTTCTGGAAAAGGCCTTCATAAAAGTTTACATCTGTTGATCTCTCTGATCGGCTTCAACTTGCTCCTAATTGCTCAGGCGATGGGTGCAATAGCAAAGCAGGAGATAATGATGGAGGAGGCCATTACCTGAATGGTAGTCTGTGTGCCAGCGTGGAGGGAGGCGAGTCTCCCCTCCTGGAGTCGAAGCCCCTTTGCTCTGCAACCGGAAACCCCTCATGGCCTGAAGGCAGCATTCGTTTTAGACCCGAAGCTCTCGGGTGAGGTGCAGCTGAAGCTCAGTGACTGCCCTGCGGTGGTTGTCATCAGGAGGACGCGCCTACGAGGCGATCTCCTCTGTAAACACAGACACTGATTTTATAATTTGCTCTCAGGCAGCTGATAGGGGGGCTGTTTTTCTCCTGCCTTTTCACAGCAGCTAAATGACAACCAGGGCTTTTCAGAGCTCAGCAAACCGTCATCATTAAAAACAAAAGTTATTAGTTTCGATGCCAGACAGTAAATCCACGTGAAGACTTTGATGGCTTCATGAAGGGAGATCTCTGCTTCCTGGGTCCTGATCCAGGGCTGATCTGTAAGCTGGCCCTACAGTGGGGACCACTGGGGTGTGCCTGTGAATGAGCACCCTCCTGCTGGGGTTTGAAATGCTTGCCTGTGTGTGTGCTAAGTGGCTTCAATTGTGTCCAACTCTTTTGACCCTATGGACTGTAGCCCACCAGGATCCTCTGTCCATGGGATTCTCCAAGCAAGAATGCTGGAGTGCGTTGCCTTGCCCTCCTCTGGGGGATCTTCCTGACCCAGGGATCGAACACCTATCTCCTACATCTCCTGCATTGTCAGGCGGGTTCTTTACCACTAGCATCACCTGAAATTGTTGCATCTCCAGGTAAAGAAGGTGGACCGTTGAGTAGCTTCCTTGGTTGGAGCCATTAGGCTTATGAAGGCCATTCCCCGTTCAGGTCCTGCAGGTTCATGGACAGAGAAATAGAAATGGAAGAAAGAGAAAAATGAAATGCGGCTGAAAGGAGTGAGTGCAATTCACGTCCACACGCCCGCTTTCTCCTTTATCCTCTCGCAGAGCCTCCTCCTGTCTCTCATGTTCCCTCTCTCCTTTGGGATGTTCCTTCCTTTCTGCAGCCCTGGGTTTGGACTGATTGCTGCTGTTTTAGGATTTCCACAGGGTACCTGCTTCCTGTTAGCCCTGAGCAGAGATGGGGGCCTGGTAGGTCCACAAACTATGACTATTCAATGAGTAAGAACGTTGGCGTCTGAATCTCTGGATGACCTTGGGACACTCCCGCCTGGCATTCTAGAACTGTTCTGAACCAGCTGCTTTAGACCAGATGGCAGGTTCTGTTCTTTCTGGACCTCAGCTTTCTGTCTTCAAACCTTGATGTGTGTGCGTGTTTTAATTTTTTTACTTTAAAGATTTTTTTTGATGTGGCCCACTTTTAAAGTCTTATTGAACGTGTTGCAGTATGCTTCTGTTTCATGTTTTGGTTTCTTGCCCTCCAGGCATGTGGGATCTTGGCCCCCTGACTAGGGATCAAATCCGTAGCCCCTCTATTGGAAGGCGAAGTCTTAACCACCGAAGTAACAGGGAAGTCCCCCTTGATGTGGTTAAAATTATTTTTCTTCATTCTCTGCAAAGCCCTCTATTCGAACAAATAAAAGCAGGAATGTGTTTTGAGTTGGGTGAGGGGATAGAGGGGTCAGGAAGACGACCCCAGCCCTGTAGCCCTGATCCACCTTGGAGGCCCACGGGGTCCAGGTGGTTCCTAAGATCCTCGGCGGTTCTGCACTCATTGGCCTGGAGGTTTACGTCCTCCACCTGGTCCATCAGTTGTGTCTCAGGTCAGTTGCTTCCGTGGGCTCATTGTGCTCATCTGAGGGGCCAGCACTCACCTGGCTGCCACTCTTCCAGGCCAGCCGTCTATGATTCTACAAGATACCCATGATCTAACGCACGGGAGTGGTTGGCAGTCATCCTGCTGTGGGTGCCCCGCCCCGGCCTCTCTGCATCCCTAGGGTCTCCCCTCATTTTGGTGTCACCCTGCCAGTGGTCACCCACCCTCAGAGCTACAGGTCCAGACACCTCACAACCTGTCTCTTTTCTTTCCTTCCGACCCCTTGTCTCTCTTCCATTGCATGAGTCATGAACACAGCTGCCAGATGAAGCTTTTGAAAAACAACTTTGGCCCACCCATCACATTCCTCCTTAGAAAGTTTAACAACCACCCCCACATGCCCCAGTAACCATGAAATAAAGCCCCAGGTCTTTAGGGCTGAGCACATTCTACTTGGAAAAGACCCTGATGCTGGGAAAGATTGAGGGCAGAAGAAGAAGAGGGTGACAGAGGATGAGATGGTTGGATGACATCACTGATTCAGTGGACATGAATTTGGGCAAAATCCGGGAGATGGTGAAGGACAGGGAAACCTGGCGTGCTGCAGTCCCATGGGTCGAGAAGAGGCGGGCACGACTTGGTTACCTAACACCGTTCTAGTTGCCACCCATCTTCCCAGTTCTGCCTCTGCAGGGTGCTCAGCCACCCCCACCTGCACCGCTCGCTGGCTTCCTTCTAATTGTGAGAAGGAAGGAGACAGAGGAAGAAAGAAAGACACACGGGTGAAAACAGGAGGGAGAGGAGCTGGAATCTCTGCTGCCTTGGCTCTGGCCAACTCTTCTAGAACCCACTCTCCCTAATGGAGGACAGAGAGCTTCCATCCCCCACTCACTTCTTCCACCAGTGGTAGAGTTCCCGGAACTCAGGATTTGGTTCAAAGAAAAAGAAATCCCTTAGGATAATGGCAGAATTATGGTGATCAAATGAGCGGACAAGGATTTGCGTGAGTCGCTCCGTTATGTCTGGCTGTTTGCGACCCCATGAACTGTAGCTCACCAGGCTCCTCTGTTCGAGGGATTCTCCCGGCAAGAATACTGCAGTGGGTTGCCATGCCTTTCTCCAGGGAATCTTCCTGACCCAGGGATTGAACTCAGGTCTCCTGCATTGCAGGCAGATTCGTGACCATCTGAGCCACCAGGGAAGCTTGTTGGGGATTTAATCCTAATTTATTAACAATCTCAAAGTGTATCTCAGTGTGTCTTGGTCTGTCCTATAGAAACTAGATTATGACGGAATGAACGGATATGGTTAAATACACCTGCACGCCCCGCCCCCCCCACCCCGCCAACAGCATGCTGGAACACCACGTGTGGTAAGTGGACATCGCTGATGTTAGCCGGCAGTGTCACCGCATGAAGGGACAGGTGTTTCAGCAAGTATTTACTGTCCATCTTTGGTTCTCAAAGTGCCGTCTGGAACCTTAGGGAATCCGCAGCGAATGGCACAAGAGAGGGCTGTGTGGCCTCCTGTGAGTTGCTAAACCTCTCTGAACCTCAATTTTCTCACTTGCGAAAGGGGAAAGCCTTAAACTGGCTGACCCAAGTGAACCTCACAATCTGCCAGAGTATCACTTTCTGCCTCCTTTAAGCCGCAGCTCCCTCCGATTCTCTGCCCGGAATCCTCCCTGTATTCTTCTTTGGGATTCACAAATTCCCAGGCTCTGAGCCTGGACAGGGGCGACTGGCCTCAGGCATAGAGAAGGTGGAGGGAGGAAGTCGAAGGGAAAGAAGGACTTGAGGCTAATGCGGCTGGGACTTCCCTGGTGGCCCAGCGGCTCAGACTTTGCCTTCCAGTGCAGGACGTGCAGGTTCGACCCCTGGTCGAGGAGCTGAGATCCCCCATGCCTGGAAGCCAAAGAGCCAAAAACAGAAGACCAGGCAGTGTTATAATAAATTCAATAAAGACTTTTAAAACGAAAAGCTAATGAAGGTCTCCCTGTGTGGCTGGGCTGCGGGGAATCCCACGTGAGGGCCCGGTCAGTGGCCAGGGCTCTAAAGTGCAGGGAGATTCTGGCTGCCAACAGTTCAGGCAGCACCTGAGCTTTTATTTATTTGCTTATTTAGTTGGCTGTGCCGGGTCTCAGTTGCAGAATGTGGGCTCTCTAGTTGTGGCGCGTGGGATCTAGTTCCTTGACCAGGATTTGAACCGGGGCGCCCTGCTTTGGGAGCGTGGAGTCTTAGCCACTGGACCACCATGGGAGTCCCCTGAATTTTTATGTGAGAAAATAGATCACTATTTTCCAAAATTTATAAGACAACATTATTCACACTTAGATGGAATAACCACTTAATTCATTTAAAAGATGGAATGTGGAATAAGGGTTAGGGGACTTTTCTTTAAAATGTGTACATTTTGAATCTGACACAGAAATTCTACCCCAAACTCCAGATTCTCTTGAGAAACTAATCTAATAAAACGAAGAATTAGAAAGATCACCCCTAGTAGCTTAAGGAGAGTTTAGTGGTTTAACAAGCAATGCAGATGGTATTTTGTTAAGTGAAGAAAACACACTTTCTAAAACAGAAAAGTTTAGTGTGATCCCATTTTATGGAAAAGATCCAAGAAAGAAAAATACAACATATATAGACAGTAAACTATCTGAAAGTATATAGCCTATTGAATTTTTCCATCTTTTGAATTATATTTAGTGCTTACATTGAATGTTTATTTGATAATAAGAAGCAAGCATACTTAAAAAGTCTTACTTTTATGTAACTCTTGATAGAAACACATGCTCCATCTATGAGTCAGTCTTGCCCAAATAATCCAACCGGATTCTCCATAGACGCTGCAAATTCAATGACCAACTCCCAAGAAATACAGGGGATGGGAGAGAGTGTCAGGGAGATCCACAGGGGAGTGATCAGCCCAGTGCAAATGGAGGAGAATGCTAAGGGGTGAGAGACTGGCTTTTTTAATAGATAAAGAAATTGGCCAGAGATCAAGATGAAGAGAGGAGGAGAGAGAGAGAGAAGGAGAGGATTTAGAAATTCTGGGAGGCTTAAGAAGGGCAACAGCCGTTAGAGCATGTGAAACTTATTTGGATCTTAACTCAAAGTGTAAAAAAATATCATCCAGCACATTTATGGGACGGTTGGAAAGTGAAACTCGGTCTATGTCATGCTATTAAGGAATTCTTGCTAATGTTCTTTGAGGTAGGATAATGATTTTTATTTATGTATTTTTAAATATTTATTTCGCTTATTTATTTGACTTCTCTGGGTCTCAGTTGCAGCCCTCGGGATCTTGTTCTTGCTGCAGCCTGCAGAATCTTTGGTTGCGGCGTGTGAACTCTAAGGATGTGCTCGGTTGCTCAGTCATGTCCAACTCTGTGACCCCCATGGACTGTACCCTGCCACCCTCCTCTGTCCATGGCATTTTCCGGGCAGGAATACTGGAGTGGGCTGCCATTTCCTCCTGCCGGGGATCTTCCTGACCCAGGGATTGAACCTGTGTCTCTTAGGATAACGATTTTTATATGTTCAAAAAGACTGACTTTTTAAGACAGACCCTAAATATCTCCAGTTGGCTGGCCAGGCTGGCCAGGACCTGCTCCCTAGTAATAAGGGAAGGAGGCAGATGGGTGGGTGGGGACCCAGGAAACAGGATCTGCCCGTGAGTTTTGAATATTGACTGGGTTGGACCTGGCGTTCCGATCACTGCCCTCCTTACTTGCGTGCCTGTTGATGTCTTCCGTGATGATGGAGTCTGGAGAAGTTGCCCTTTTTTTCTGGAGTGACTTGGACCAGCTCGCCAGGCTCGAGGTCTCTGCCCACCTTTTCCCTGGAGGACCCTCCAGTGCCCCTCCTTTGCCATTTCTTCTTTCCCACTTCGTGGTTATCTGGAGAACGCCGGGGGTGGACTTGCTGGAACCTCGGCAAGGTGCTTTGAGTCTCTCCACCCTGAAAAGGTTTTCCTCTTGAGTACTTGAGGACCAAAACTTCCTGGGCTGCTCAGAGGTCTCCTCCCCGGGGTCTTTCCAGGCCTTCCACTTGCCATTCACGGTGGGCAGCGGGGCACCACCTTTGCCATTCAGGTACGTTACCAGCTAAACCCGACTCATTAGCCTTAATACAACTTTAAAACAATTACTGAGCTAACTGGATGCAAATTAAACAAAATGAACCTATAAATATATGTGTTTTTCAAATTAGTAATTGGATTTTTTGATGATCTTTGGCGTGACATTGATAAGCTGCCTCTCATAACCGTCTAATTAGGCAATATGTAAACTTTGGCATTCGGTTCTGTCCTGGTGCCTTTTTCAAATGATGTTTGTAAAATTTGCAATTTCATATTACAGATTAAAAATTAAAAACTGCAGGAGGCTAACATTAAAATGAGAATTCATTTCAGGGAAAGCCCTGTAGACAAAATTCACCCTAATAGAATTGTGCATAAGGGGCTGCAAATCACGATGTATAGTTACACAAGGGAAGCCTTGTCAAAACCAGTATTGTTGGTCTGTAGTTCTATTCACAGTATTAAACCCATCAGCAAAGCCACTTTGGGGAAAATGTGAACATTATCAAAGAACAGTAAATTAGCAAGAAATTAAAGCATATACCCTTGTATTTCCAAAACAAAAGATCCCTTCATTAAAAACCTTTCATCAGTGGTTTAATATTCATAGCAGTAATTTGCATAACTAAATCAGTTTTCACTGATGAGAGACGACCAAAGTTTTTTCACTAATTTCTTTTTTGAATGAGCTCTCTAGTTTTTTGATTAAAATTTCACACCAGTAGTTGAACAGAATTGAATACACAGCTTAGCCATATTTGCAAGTATCATCTTTTAAAACACCAGATTAAATGTTACTTCTTGGGAAGGAAGGTATTGTTCAAAAAGCTTTGTTTACCTTAACTGCACCTATTTTTCTCTCCTTGGCACTTGGGCCTTGAGTAGACAAGCTTGGTCAGGGGCAGAATCAAGTTCAGACTTGTTTCTTGTCTTTTTCTTGAACCTGTAGGTGGGCATTGTGTGAAGGAGCTGCTGAGACCTGCTAGTTCTCACAAAGTGATCTCCTACACACGTTAGGACGTTTTGGCACCTTTGTGAAAGTTCTGGCATCTCCCAGCACTGCTTCTCCTTAGAAAAGGTGGTACCCTGGTGAGGAGGAGAGGCAGAGAGGCCAGGCCAGCTGGGCAGGCCTTGGAGATGAAACAGGGTGACTGTGATTTGCAGAGTTTGGTGTTTTTTCTGTGACATCTGCCCATCTGTCTAACAGTTTAATCCGAGTTAAAACCAAGCTCACAGCCTCTGGGCAGAGCGAGAGAGGACGCAATTATTTTCTCCTCTTTCAACCTGAGGGGTTCAAGGTCAGTTGATGCACACTTTTTGATAGTGCAGAATGCAGACGGTAGTTTCATGACTTTAATCAGTTGTCGGTGATTTTCAGACTTCTTGAAAAAGTGCAGTTGAAGATCCCAGGGACTTTTCTGGGTGTGGAGCTTGCTGCCTACTTGCAAAGCCATATCTGGAAAGTTCTGGTGCGTCGACCTTCTCCTGGGAGCAGCATCTCCCCACTTTCCTGGTCCCAGGTCACCCCCAGCCACTGTCTGAGATGTGGCTCAATAATTCTAACTCTGGGAGTTGTGGGTCAAAACCACTCTTTCCTCACAGATGTTCAGCTCTCACTGATGAACTGGTTTCTGGAGATTCTTCCATTTTTGAGGACCAGTTGTATTTCTTGATACCCAAACCGGGATACTCAATCACTGACATAAAAATGAGGATGTTAGGAGAACAGTTTTTAAAATTGCGTTTTATTGGAGTGTTCAGTTCAGTTCAGTCGCTCAGTCATGTCCGACTCTTTGTGACCCCATGAACTGCAACACGCCAGGCCTCCCTGTCCATCACCAACTCCCGGAGTTCACTCAAACTCAGGTCCATTGAGTTGGTGATGCCATCCAGCCATCTCATCCTCGGTCGTCCCCTTCTCCTCCTGCCCCCATTCCCTCCCAGCATCAGAGTCTTTTCCAATGAGTCAACTCTTCACCTGAGGTAGCCAAAGTACTGGAGTTTCAGCTTTAGCATCTGTCCTTCCAAAGAACTCCCAGGGCTGATCTCCTTTAGAATAGGCTGGTTGGATCTCCTTGCAGTCCAAGGGACTCTCAAGAGTCTTCAACACCACAGTTCAAAAGCATCAATTCTTTGGTGCTCAGCTTTCTTCATAGTCCAACTCACATCCATACATGACCACTGGAAAAACCATAGCCTTGACTAGACGGACCTTTGTTGGCAAAGTAGTATCTCTGCTTTTGAATATGCTATCTAGGTTGGTCATAACTTNCTCCTTTTCCCATTTGGAACCAGTCTGTTGTTCCATGTCCAGTTCTAACTGTTGCTTCCTGACCTGCATACAGGTTTCTCAAGAGGCAGGTCAGGTGGTCTGGTATTCCCACCTCTTTCAGAATTTTCCACAGTTTATTGGGATCCACAGTCAAAGTGGATCTTTTAGTAACCGTTGGAGTGTAGTTACTTTATAATGTGTTAGTTTCTACTGGACAGCAAAGTGTATAGCTGTACGTGTGCATACACCCCCTCTTTTTTGAATGTCCGTCCCATTTAGGGCTCCGCAGAGCACTGAGTAGCGTCCCCGGTGCCGCACAGCACGGCCTCGTTGGTTACCCATCCTATGCACAGCGTCGGCACTGTGCGTGTCGCTCCCCATCTCCCAGTTCATCCTATCCCCCTGTCTGCCCTTGGCGCCCACACTTTGCTTAAGAGAACATTTTTACAAAACACTTATAAAAATAGAGTGCCTTATATTTCATTCAGTCGGTGTATAATGCAGAATCTATCGGACACCCCACACTCTGCTTTTTTTTTTTTTTCCTACAGAGATCCTCAAACTCTCTGTGCTATGGATTCATTAAGTGGCTACACAATGCAATTCTTGTCTGGTATTCGTACATAGCCCGGTGTGGCAAGTTCTACCTTTCAACAGATGAGAGTATTTAGGGCTGGCCAAAGCGTCTGTCTACCATGTGGGAGATCCGGGTTCGATCCCTGCGTCAGGAAGATCCTCTGGAGAAGGAAATGGCAATACACTCCAGTACTGTTGCCTGGAAAATCCCATGGACAGAGGAGCCTGGTAGGCTACAGTCCATGGGGTCGCAAAGAGTCGGACACCACTGAGCGACTTCACTTCACTTCACTTCACTTCAAAGTCAAGTTAAATCTTTTCTCATCAAATTATCAAGTCAGCTTACCAACTTGTTAGCCTGTGTAGCCAGATCTCACCAGGAGATCAATCTGTATATCTTTGAAACTAGGTTGAAATATTCCGTTTCATGAGAGCTTAAATAAAGCCCTTTCCCTCCTCGACTGGCCTGTGGTTCTCATTTCATTGTCCACTGCTGTTAAACAGGCATTTTTAGGCACCGGTCCCTTGGCTGCCCTCAGCAGCCTCTTCATCCCTGGAAAATGGGCTCAGAGAGTGGACATCTCCACCGCTCTTGGAGAGACCAGCAGAATAGTAGGAGTCAAAAAAGGAGAAAATCGGAGGGCACTTGTATGTCTTGGACCAGAGTGATTTGACTGGTAGAAGAAAAGAGGGGTGAAGAAAAGGGTGGGCGGAGGGCTTCCTGTCTGTGGGGGTGGGGTCTGTCCTTAGGACGGGGAGAAGGCAGCAGTGTGTGGGGTGAACCTGGCCCCCGTCCGCAGGATCTGGCCTTTGACGAACCAGTCTGGCCTCAGAGCATCCCCCACCTTCTTCCCTTCTCCACAGGGGGATTACATCCAGCCCAAGGATGTGGAGGAAAGCTGTTGGGAAACCTTGATGACCTCAGTCAAGGAGGGTTGAGATGAAGGTAAGTCCGAGCAGGTTGTCCTGGAAACATGGGAAGCCAGGAGGCAGGGCTGTGCCTGAGGAGGCGCCCCTGCTTTTCTGGGGCTCCCAGTTTCCTGGCCTCTGTGACACTTTACTGTGGGCCCACTTCTTCTACAAGAGTATATGACCTTGGGAACAACCAGAACTTCCCTTGATCCATGCAAGGGTACTAAATGGAAGTTTTAGATAAAATGCAGAACAAAGAGGGCTGTGATGGAAAGAAAAAGCAGAGCTAAGAGAGGAACATGCTTGAAATGCAACTTTAATGGCGAGATCGGGGTCTGGGTGGTCATCTTGGCCAAGTGGCCAGAGGGGCTACCCGTGTGCAGCCTTGCTGAGGGAAGCTGGAGGATGCTGCTTCGCTCAGTAAAGCCCCAGGGCCAGCGCCCCCGACCGAAGCCTCATCTGCTTTTGGAATCCGTTTTAGAGCAAAGCTGGCCACCAAGCATTGGTTTCTTGACTGAGTTCCACTTTCAGAGCTGATGTCCAGCCCCATTTTAGAAGGAGGTGTCAGCCACCGCCCACGGCCCCCGTTCAGGCCTGTGTTGATTTTCCAGGATTGAAGGAACCCTTGGCTGCCAGCACCACCGACGCCTGATGCATCTAATCTCTGACACCCTGCCAGCTCAGGAAAGATTTCATAATTAAAAATGTAAAAATGTTAATTACCTGAAGATACTTCCTGATGGGTAGCACTGATCAGGAGGGAAATTGATGGTATTAAGACAGGGAAAATTATTAGATTAAGCAATATTCATGGGAAATATATCTCAGAAGAGCTCTGTGTGTGGTCAGGCATGTTTGGTGGTATTTTTTTTCTTCCTTTGTAGGAGGAAACGCACTTAACTGAAAGAGAATTTGATGAACCAAGTTGATCAGAAAGAAAGGCATGTCTTCCTGGTCAGAGAAACACTCAAAAGTCCAGGAAGGATGCAGGGAGAGAAGGAGGAAGGGACCAGACAGCTCTGATAGTCCTGTGGCCTCATGAGAGAGTGGTCACGTTGGGGGAATCGGGTGAGGGGAAGTCCTGCTGAAGATCTGGGCTGGGGTCCTTGGTGGGTGGGCTGAAATGTGCCCAGGAAGAGTGTGTGGGTGCCTGTGCCCGCCCAGGGGGTGTCTGATGCTGGGAGAGACTGAGGGCAGGAGGAGAAGGGGACGACAGAGGATGAGATGGCTGGATGGCGTCACTGACTGAATGGACATGAGTTTGAGTAAACTCCGGGAGATGGTGAAGGACAGGACTCCATCCTGGCGTGCTGCAGTTCATGGGGTCACAAGGAGTCAAACGTAACTGACCGACTGAGCAACAACAATAACTCCAGCTGGTGTGTAGCCAGCACCTCAGAGCAGCATCGTCTGTCCTGTTGAGTGCCCTGGCTGCCTGGCAGACTTCTGTAAAGGCCCAGAGTTTAAGCTCGTTTAGGTTTAAAACCAAGTAGTTTACGTTTTTTCTGTCTCCTTTCCCAACTACTCCTCTTTGCTGAGATTGCCCCACAGCAGCCATACATACTTCACACACAAACAGCAAGGCTATGTTCCAATCAAAACTCATTTATAGGTGTCAAAGTTTGAATTGCATTCAGTTTTGACGTGGGGTGGAATAGCTGCTGCTGCTTCTTTCTCCCCCTGTCATTTAAAAGTGTAAAATCCATTCTTAGCTCATGGCCTGCAGACTGTGGTCAGCCAGCACTTGCTGGGTGGGACTATCCTAGAATCTTTATTGGCAAGTCTCCTCCTTGATAATTTCATGTATTTTAAACTCTAGAAATGAAACTTGCCATCTTCGTTGGACAAAACCACAACATTAATGAGAAGGCAAGAACTGAGATGTCTTAGTGGGTCACGGGTGATAATTCAAGTTGAACAATAATTTGAATCTTTTCTGAATTGCTGCAGTAAATTTTAAAAACTGAAATATAGTTGATTTACAAGGCTGTGTTAGTTTCAGGTATACAGCAAAGTGATTTATATATATAATAGATATGGTTGGNCCGACTCTTTGTGACCCCAAGGACTGCAACATGCCAGGCTTCCCTGTTCTTCACTGTCTCCTGGAGTTTGCTCAAACTCCAGGAGATGTTCACTGGGTTGGAGATATATATATATATGTATACGTGGTGGTGGTGGTTTAGTCTCTCAGTCGTGTCCGACTCTTGCGACCCCAGGGACTGTAGCCCACCAGGCTCCTCTGTCCATGGGATTTTCCAGGCAGGAGTACTGGAGTGGATTGCCATTTCCTTCTCCAGGGGCTCTTCCCAACCCAGGAATCAAAGCCGGGTCTCCTGCATTGCAGGCAGATTTTTTCCCAACTGGGCTGTGAAGGAAGCCCTGTATATACGTACAGGCTTCTTTTCCATTGTAGGCTATCATAAGATACTGAGCGTTGTTTCCTGTGCTATACAGTAGGTCCTTGGTTATCTGTTGTGTATACAATAGTGAATTCTGCCATTTTGTCTGCTTGGTATGATGTACTGTTTAGACAAGAGCTTATGTGGATAGTCATTCATTCCTGACAGGAGTTACATGTCTTTTGGTGTATCAGCGTGAGGCCCTTGGAGACACAGCCGTAAGATGGTGAGGCAGAGCCCTATATAGTTTATGGCTTAGAGAGACCAGCTGGGACGGGTGGTTTAATTGCTAAGTGGTGTCCCACTCTTGTGATCTCTTGGACTATAGCCCGCCAGGCTCCTCTGTCCATGGGATTCTCCAGGCAAGAATACTGGAGTGGGTAGCTGTTCCCTTCTCCAGGGGACCTTCTTGACCCAGGGAATCAAACCTGCATCTTCTGCATTGCAGGTGGTCTCGTGCATTGCATTCAGACTCTTTACCACTGAGCCACCAGGGATTCCCAGGGAGGCCAGCTGGCATTTAGCAACACCTGCGCAGGTACCCATGTTGTGATGAATTTGTCACTGCTATTGTAGCGTATGTACCGCTCGGACCTTCAGGGGGCCCACCTTGCAGCTCCCTGTGTCCACCTCTATCGGGGGCTCTTCTCTCCCTGCCTCTTCCCCCACCTGTGGGAAGGCCTGCTGGCTGCAGCAGGTGTGCACACCTGAAGTGTGACGCCCCTTCCCGACTCAACCAAGGACTTCCAGAGGAGGTGTATAAATATCCCAGCTCTCTTGCCCCCGAGCAGGAAAATACTCCCATGTTACACCATTTCCTAGCGTTTCCCCATGGGAATAATCTCTTATCACCCACACTGACTGCTGGCTTGAAAACAGAGGGGTGACATGTGACAGCTTGTGATCCGTCTGTTGGATCAGAGAGGCAACATTTTACCTGAGCACTGGCAGAGGAAGTGGGAGCTAGTGCAGGGGGCATCAGGGGTGTGCATGTGAGTGCGAGAGGACCCCGCATAGGTGGAAAGAAGGCGGGGTGTCTGACCGCCTGCTTTGCTCGGCACTGTGCCAGGTGAGGGGGTACTGAGGCTTCTGCTCTCATGAAGCCAGAGGTCAACTGTGGTCAGATTCCTAGAGGAACAATGGACTGTATCTCGATCTTTCTAATTTTCATATTCTCTTCTGATATAGAAATATTCTATATGTGCAGAGAGTAAGTTGCAGAAAAATGGAAGGAGTACAAAGTCAGTGGACCTCTGGGCTCGTAGACCCTGGTGTTTCTCCCTCTGTGATGCTATTGATGGTTCCTGAGAAGGGAAAACCATCTTCTACAAAACTAGGGGTACCTGTCCACCATGCAAAGCAATTCAGAGCACTCAGCAGTAGACCAGGGGCAGAGTCACCCGGAGTCCGCTGGAAGCGCTCTGTGCAGTCCCCGCGAGCTTGTTTTCTACAGATACACCTGGTAGCCCGTGTGTCTGTTTTATAAAAATGGAACTCCAGGAACTGTCACTCTCTGGAAACCCCCCTTTTCAATTAGTGTATAGTGAACAATTTCTATGCTAAGAATTAGACATCTAATAATTGTTGTTGCTCAGTCGCTGAGTTGTGTCCTACTTTTTGTGACCTCATGAACTGCAGCACGCCAGGCTTCCCTGTCCTTCACTAACTCCTGGAGTTTGCTCAAACTCATGTTATTGTTAGACATCTAATAATAAATAAGAATAATTCAGAGGACGGTACTATATATTCCAGGACATGGATATCCTGGGATGCATTTATAAATTTTTTTTGCTGTCATAAACAGGGCTGTAAAGAATAGTCATGTATGTTCCATTGAGCTGATGTGACCAGCAATTTCTGTAGGCTAAGTTCATGGACTCAGAGCCTGCTCAGAACTGTGTCCATGTTAATTGATCCTCTAATTTATTCTCCTCCTCCAGTTGTGTTTAAGGGTCCTTCTATCCCCATCCTTGTCAGCTCCAGAGATATCTGGATATCAAACATTTCATATCCATATCATATCCAGATATCACATATTTCTATGATTATCAATAACTCATAGTAATACATCCTAAAAGTTGAAAAAAAAATTTTCGCAGTGCCACACAGGTTGTGGGAGCCTAGATCATGTACCATGGATCAAACCTGAGCCCCCTGCCTTGGAAGCACAGAGTCTTTATTTTTTTTAATATAAATGTATTTATTTTAATTGGAGGCTAATTACTTTACAAAATTGTGATGGTTTTGCCATACATTGACATGAATCTGCCATGGGTGTACATGTGTTCCCCATTCTGAACCCCTCTTCCATCTCTCTCCCCATCCCATCCCTCTGGGTCATCCCAGTGCACCAGCCCCAAGCACCCTGTCTCATGCACCAAACCTGGACTGGCGATTCGTTTCACATATGATATTATACATGTTTCAATGCCATTCTCCCAAATCATCCTACCCTCACCCTCTCCCACAGAGTCCAAAAGACTGTTCTATACATCTGTGTCTCTTTCGCTGTCTTGCATACAGGGTTATCGTTACCATCTTTCTAAAGTCCATATATATGCGTTGCTATACTGTATTGGTGTCTTAACTGCTAGGTCACCAGGGAAGTTCAATAATAGGCCTTCTGAGTGCTCTGTTTGCCAGGCTCTGAGTCTGATGCTCTTCAGGCACGGACTGTTTGGTTCCCGGTGGGGGACAGGACAATGCCCTCTCAGAATGTCCACATCCTAATCCTCAAAACCCATGAGGATGTCACCTTACATCATAAAAGGGACTTTGCAGGGGTGATTACGTCCATGATTCTGAGACAGAAAGATTATCCCGAGCCCAATATAATCACAAGGACTCTTAAAATGTGGACAAGGCAGCAGAAAGTCAGAGTCGGGGAGAGCCTGGAAGAGGCCCCACTGCTGGCTTTGAGGATGGAGGAGGGGCCAAGGAATGCAGCCTCCCTGGAGGCTGGAGAAGACAAGGAAGCAGAGCCTCCCTTAGATTGGAACCCAGCAAGGCCGCTTCTGGACTTCAGACCTCAGAAGCTGCTGTGGTGCAGTCTGACTCGTTGTGACCCTGTGGACTGCAGCGCCCCAGGCTTCCCCATCCTTTATCATCTCCTGAAGTTTGCTCAGATTCATGTCCATGGAGTTGATGATGCCATCCAACCATCTCATCTTCTGTTGCCCCCTTTTCCTACCTTCAATCTTTCTTAGCATCAGGCTCTTTTCTGATGAGTTGGCGCTTTGCATCAGGTGGCCAAAGTATTGGAGCTTCAGCTTCAGCTTCAGCATCAGTCCTTCCAATGAATATTCAGGGCTGATTTCCTTTAGGATGGACTGGTTGGATCTCCTTGCAGTCCAGGGGACTCTCAAGAGTCTTCCACAGCCCCAAAGTTGGAAAGCAGGGATTCTTTGGCGCTCAGCCTTCTTTGTGGTCGAGCTCTCACATCCATACATGACCATTTTCTCAGACCTCAGAACCGCAGGATGACAAAGCTGTGTTGCTGGGAGCCACCACGTCTGTGGTAGCTTGTTACAGCAGCAGGAAGCTAATACTTTCATGAGTGGCGCCCTGGTGAGAGCTCTGCTCTGCTCCCCACTCCAGAGAGGAACCCGAGGTGTGTTTGGTGCAGGTAAATCATGGGCTTAAATGAACATCGTGAGATTCCCTGTAATCTGCAGCACATCTAACAACAGGCAAAGCTGCACTGGGACTCAGGTGTGTTTTCCTGAAAACAGTGATCAAACAGACTTCAGCCTGCTTCCCGCTACCAGTCTGAGTGGCTAAAATTGTCATCTCATCATTTGCATTTGCATTTTTTCAACTTTTTCTTTTCATTTTTATTGGCCATTTGATAGTTTTTTTACTCATACCCATTCCTATTGATTTGCAGGAGCTTTTCATATTTTCAAGCTTCCCTGGTGGCTCAGAGGTTAAAGCGTCTACCTGGAATGCAGGAGACCCAAGTTCGATCCCTGAGTCGGGAAGATCCCCTGGAGAAGGAAATGGCAGCCCACTCTAGTACTCTTGCTTGGAGAATCCCATGGGGGAGGAGCCTGGTGGGCTACAGCCCACGGGGTCGCAAAGAGTCAGACACGACTTCACTCTTCACTCTTCATATTTTCAGCATAAAATCATCGTTTGTCAGGTATATTATGAGTACATGTTTTTATATACTGATAATATACTATATTTTTAAAATTTTGTTATTTATTTTTGTTTAAAGTATGTTTTCTTATATCAAAATTTAATTTCTTAATTTTTTATAGCAAAATCTGTCCGTCTTTCTAAATATGGCATTATAATTTTAAAAGACATTCTCCACTCCAAGACTGTACAAATATTTGTGTTTTCTTTTAGTAATCGAAGGATACACTTTTTATATTTCACTCTTTGACACTTGTGGAATTTATTTTGGTGCAGAATGACGAAGGGTCTAAACTAATTTTTCTTTCCTTTTTCTGAATTTCCATAAGTTCCTGGATCTGTGTCTCTATCCTCTGTACTGTGATCCGTTGCTCTGACTTTCCTACACAGGACACACAGCCCGAGCTATGGTCACTGGATAAGATCCTCCGGTGTACAAAAGATCAGGTTGGCTTTGGGGGCGTCAGATGTGCTGTTCCTATTATCTTATCTTGCATTTCCAATTTATGAATAGCTTACATCTATGTCTCTTTGTGTTGTTTCATTCTAATATATCTAATATTCATATAATATATAATATTTATATATTTTGTCTTACTCTTTCTTTTCCTGTTTTTTTTTTTTTGCCATAACAATCAAAAATTTTTCATTAGTTTAAAAAAATGAATTCTGGTCATTTAGAAGCTGGACATATTCACTTTCTAGACAGCAGCTCTGCTTGTGCTATTAAAATTTTAAAACATTTAAAATAGTATCATTGGCTTGATTATTTGGTGATTATGAAAGTGATACATGACCATTTGCCTTTCCTCTTTTTAATTTGATTTTTGTTTTGTATTGGAGTATAGCTGATTTTCAGTGTTGTGTTAGTCTCAGGTGTACAGCGAAGTGATTCAGTGATACATATACACACATCCATTATTTTTCAGGTCTCTTCTCCCATGCTGGTTAGTACAGAGTGTTGAGCCGCGTTCCCCGGCGCTGGGCTCCCCAGGGGGCTCACTGGCAAAGAAGCATCTGCCAGTGCAGGGGACACTGTTTTGGTCCCTGGGTCAGGAAGAGCGCCTAGAGGAGGAGATGGCGAACCACGCCAGTATCCTTGCAGGAACACGCCCGTGGACAGAGGGGCCTGATGGGCCCCAGTCCCTGGAGCTGCAGAGAGTAGGCCGGGACTGAGCACGCAGCAGCCCTGAGCTGTCCAGGGCCCTTGCGGAGGCGTCTGCTTGGCACACAGCAGTGTGCATACGCTCACTCCAAACGCCTAACGCATCCCTCCTCCCCCTCATTTCACAGCCGTACGTTTGAAGTCTGCTCCTGCTTTGTAAGTAAGTTCACTGTGCATCGTTTGTTAGATTCCACGTATGAGTGAGATCAGGTGATTTCTGTCGTTCTGTCTCGCTTGACTTAGTACGAGGATCTCTAGGCCCATCCACGTTGCTGAAAATGGCATAATCTGGTGGTTATGAAAATGATACACACTATTAAAATGATCAGAAACTGAAAATGTAAAGAAGAAGTGAAAGTCACTCGGCATCACATCACCCGGAGAGGAGTACTGTTAGCAGTTAATGGTATAACTGAGAGAATTTACAGCCTGTCTGTC
>SJYQ01001188.1:95603-146102 GCA_006410935.1 Redunca redunca
GCCTGGTGGGCTGCAGTCCACGGGGTCTCAAAGAGTCAGACACCACTGAGGGACTAACACTTTCACTTCCTCTCCAGTTGTTTGGTCAAAGATGTTGATGTAGAAATGGCTTCTGTCCGATGTTGCCTCATTACCATCTGAAGAGACTGTGCAATTTTGTATTTCCACTAGCCATATAAAAAGCATCTCCTTGTCCCTAGAGTCTAATCAGTATGAGCTTCATTGGTCTTTTTGATAGTTGTCAGGTTGGTGGTTAAAAATGGTATCTCATTATTTTAATTTATCTTTGATTGATCATTAACTTGAACGTCTTTTCATGCTTTCCATGATTATTTCTTTACCATTTGAATGCGTATGTTTCAATCAAGTAGAGAATGAAGCGGTGGCAATGAATGTCCCTTCCGAATGACACTTTGGTGTCCAAGATCCTACTGCAGCGGGTGGCGGTGGGGAAACGGGAGGAGAAAACCACTTCCTGGCTCATCCGGAACTTAGCTGTGCTCTGCACCTGAGCAGCCAAGTCTTCTTCCAAATGACAGTTAGGCCCTGGATTGTCTTGGCTCTGACTTGGCGTTTCCTGGAGATGCCATTTTTATTAACGGTAATACTTGCTTAGCTCCATCTGGCCTCCTGAGAAGGGTTTCATGGGACTTACTTGGCTAAAATCTAGGATGCCAGGTTCCAGCTAAGACTGCTCAAAGCGCAGCTCCAGTTACTGCAAGAAAAGAGGACTCGGCAGCAGTGACTTGTCGAAGGTCACGTGTCTGGCTGGACAAAACCCATGCCTCTATCCCAGATCTTCCTTCTCTTTCTCCTATGTTACGATTTGTCTAAGGTCATGTGTCTGGCTGGACAAAACCTGTGCCTCGATCCCAGATCTTCCTTCTCTTTCTCCTGTGTTATGGGATTTCACCTTGGAATTATCTACTTTCATAGTTATTTGTTATCTCAAACTCTGTGTTCTTAACCTCAATCTCTCCCATCTCACGTTCATTCACTCACTCATTCAACAACACTTAGCGCATACCTACCTGTGCCAGGCCATGTTCCAGCACTGGGTTTGAATCCAAGCTTCTTACTTCCTGATCCTGATACCTAGCCCTTTAGACCTCACTTTCTTCCTCTCTAGAGTGGGCATGAGTTTAAGAGCCTGTGCCTGCCTCAAGGAGTTTCGTGAAAATCGAAGGCTGTGATGAGGGAAGGTGCCTTGCACACTCAGGATGAAAGCCAGTTTTTGTTTTTGAGAAGAATGCTCTTGGCTACTTCGTGGAAGAACCCGATGACCTCCCTACAAATCTCCCTGAGGGCAGGGTGCCTCCACTTGCCTGCTGCTGCGGGAGTGAACCCCTTTCCCATGGGGGTCCTCATCCATCTCCAGGGTTACACACGGTGGTCTCCAAGACCCTCCAGCTACCACATTCTTCAGTGCTAGGAGATCTGGCCTCTGGCCTAAGTTGAGGCTTAGGGGCTTCCGAGTTCAAGTTCTGGTTCAGGAGACTCTTCTGCAGGACTGTGGATTGTGGCTTGTTGTTTTCTTCCAGGCTGCACAGTAAAATCTGCGAGTAGCCGAGTACCCGAGTTTGACTCTTAAACAAGTTATACAGCTTCTCTTTCCCCCTCTGCCATCCCCAGGCTCAGGTCTCCATCTGATCCCAGGAGCCCATCCACCCGAAAATCTAAAGACAAGCTCCCGCAATTCCAGGAGATGTGTTCTGATTGAAGACTGCAGAAGAGCTGGAGTATCTGGGGTTTTGGAATAAAATTTCTTCTTCTGCCGACAACAGATCGTGTCTACTCAAAACCCTTAATTAAAAAAAAATCTCAGGTACTTAATTTGATTTGCTTATTTGCATAATATCAGAGCACAAAAGAAGTCTGCTCCACAGGCCACGTTGCTGCGGCAGGCCGAGTGCTGGTCCCCTGTGATCTGCCCTGTTGATCAGGGCTGGCTTTGGCGGAGATAGAGGGCTCCCTCCAATCAGTGCCATTCAGCTGCTGAGGGTGGGTTCACGGAAGGCCCGCTCCATAAGGGAGAAGTTTCTGGAAATGTCTTGGTAGGAAAAAAGCTTTTGTCCTACATTTCCACTGCTGGTATAAAATGCTGGATTCCCTGAAAGTGGACTCCTTTTGCCTGTGGTATGAATGGAATGCGATGTCTGGGGCTTTAGGGCGTGAGCTTGATGGAGAAAGGCGGGGGGCGGGGTGAACAGGGGCGCTGGAAGCAAGCTGACACCTTTCACATCCCTGCCAGCCACTGGTGGCTTTTTTGCTTCTGTTGGTCTATCTAATTGTCCTCATTGGAACGCCGTATGCGTGTCTAAGGACGAATGTTCACAGCAGATTAGTCTTAAGAGCCGAAAGGAATAGAAAGTTCCACTTGAACAGTACCGACTTCAAGCATCGGAGCCAAGTCCCACAGGGACGTTCTCTGCCGACCCGGACGTCAGGTCAGACAGCCGGGCGATGTGCTTGAGGACCAGCAGGGGGCGCCCCAGAGTCAGCAGGAGGCCCGACCAGAGCCGGGAAACTCAGGAGAAACTTCACTGCCGCCAAGCAGCTTTAAGCATCTGCACAGCTACTCTGCATCACAAATTCAGCTCTCTTCAGAAATGAGGTAACATCAGGCTATCAGAACTTTGAGCAAATGTTCGTGTCCATTTTATTATTAAAAATTGTGTTTGATAAGCCTATCTTTTCCCCCTCAAATAGTGTAAGTGGTTGCTTAGAAAAGCTCCATTTCACATCTTTTAATTTTGAATTATTCTCTTATCTGTAATAAAGTACCAGTCAAGCCCAGAATTAGTATTCTGGAAGAAAGGGCTTAATGAGCTAAAACAGTTCTGTCTGGGGTAGGGGAGCATCTTATCTTGCTTAAGTGTTTTAGAAGGAATTTGCAAGGCAAAGGCAGAATATTTGGTATGACTAAGTGGGGAAAAAAAAAAAAAACAAACCACGCTGGCCTCTTCTCTTTTCCCGTGTGCGTAATAAGCCAGTTCACATGGCAACGCCTTCCTGTGCAGTGAAGTTCAACCTGGAGCACTTGATACAGAGCTTGGGCTTTTCATTTCAGGTGCGCCGGGATATCTCATTAACAAGAGTTAGGGAAGAACACAGCTTTCTTTTTTCCAGTTACATTTCTGGCACCGGGTGCGCTATCATATATCACTGTCTGCAGCAGGCGACTTTGGAAATCGCTGACTATTAGCAACTTAATTGCCCTTGAATATACAATGCACACTTGTGCGGAGTGTTCGTGGCGAAGACTGCCAACAGACAGTGAAATTAGAAGAAACGCCCTCTTGGGTTACATCTGTACTGAAGTTTTAAAGAAGGAATAAAAGCTGTGGCTGTTAATGGAAGTTTTAGCAGGAGTTTAGTAACTGTCACTCCATATCAGGCACCTACCTGGGCTCTCGCTCTGTGTTAAAGGCTAGTAAATATCTAGTGTTTGGATAAACAGGTACTCTGAGTATCACTGCCCATTATCTGTTGGTCCACTGACTTTTTTTGGATTATAGATGTAAGAAAGATCTTTAGAATGTAACATTTGAGTAATGGTTTCATAAGAAAGGGTGTTCATTATACGCATTTTGTAAAGTTCTGAGAATTATACCTGGGTTTAAAAATCAGTACATATAGCAAGACCTCAGTTACATAATAATTGAAAGCAAGTATCTAGAATGATGCAAGTTGGGAATTTGAACAACCAGATATGTGAGGTCTGTTTATATCCTCAGCATCTCCTGTTTATAGTGGGATACCTAAATGCAAACATTTTCTTTTGGAGAAACTATTAAACAAGTTAATTTAGAAGGCTGGTCAGTGTGCACATTTTGACAAAAGTATTAAGTGAGATTACTGCTGTACCTAGGCTGTTAAATGGTAATGGTGTTGGCCAAGGATAGTTATGGAGGCTAACATAAAATAATATTAGAATTTTAATAAGTTAAAAAGGACACAGAAAATGAGTGAAAGGAAGAATGGCATGAGCCAGGAGGCAGTTGAATTAGAGAAGATTTCAACGGCTGAGTTGACCATTCATTTTGTAGAAAGAAATCCTTGTTATGCTTTAATAATTTTTTTTTCTAAATTAGAATACAATAAAATTGATTTTTTGCATATATACATCTATGAACTTTAACACATTGTACAGATTCCTGTAACCACCACCGCAGTCAAGATTCAGAACCGTTCCGGTACCCTCCGAAGCTGCTGCCGGCAATTCCAGAAGTCTCTCCTCTTCCTCCTTTAATCCTGGAAACCGTGAACCTGTTCTCCATCCCATCAGCTGTGTCTTTCTCTAAAAGACAAGCGAATGGAGTCAAGCAGTGAGTAACTTTGGAATCGACCTCTTTCGCTCAGCAAAGTGCCTTTAGGGGTCATCCAGGATGTGGCGTGCTCTAGTAATTTTTCCTGGTTAAGTTTGGTTAGTAACTGGGCTTCCCTGGTGGCTCAGATGGTGAAGAATCTGCCTGCAGTACAGGAGACCCGGGTTCAACCCCTGGGTCGGGAAGATCCCTGGAGAAGGGAATGGCAACCCACTCCAGTGTTCTTGCCTGGAGAATCCCCTGGACACAGGAGCCTGCGGTGACTACCTGACTGTGTGACTGAGTGACTAACCAGGCCGACCTCCACTTGGCTGCTGTTTAGTTTCCATCTTGCTGGCTTTGATTTGATGACATTTGGCTGAAGATGTTCACTTCTATGTTCACAATGGCTATTAGTTTGTAGTTTTGTTTGCTTGTGTCTTTGTCTGGTTCAGTTCTCGAGGTAGTTGATCATTCTCTTGTCTTCTGTTTTCTGGGATTCTGTAGAATTGGTTTTATTTCTTCTTTAAATGTTTGACCGAGGTTATCAGTGAAACCATCTGTGTTTGGAGATTTCTTGTGAGTAAACTTTTAAGTGACAAAAATTCAAATTATTTAAATTTATAGAACTATTCAGCTTTTCTATTTCATCTTGGGTACATTTTGGCAGTTGGTAGTTTTTGCAAATTGAGTCATTCAATGGCAGCCCACTCCAGCGTTCTTGCCTGGAGAATCCCAGGGACGGGGGAGCCTGGTGGGCTGCCGTCTATGGGGTCGCACAGAGTCGGACACGACTGAGGCGACTTAGCAGCAGCAGCAGCAGCAGCAGCATCTAAATTGTTGAGTTTTTGTGAATAGAATTACTCTTAGTTTTCATTCATTATCCTTTCAATATTGCCAACTCTGCCTATAGTAATATCTTCTCTTTCATTCGTGGATTAATAATTTGAAACTTCTCTCTCTGTCTCTTCTGAGATCAGGTTTGAAATCTATCATTTCTACTGATGTTAAAAAAAAAGCCTTTTTGCTTCATTGATTTTTTCCTACTATTTTCCTCTTTACAATTTCACTTATTTCAATTCTTATTTTTAGTATTTTTATTTATTATTTCCTTCATCTGCTTGCTTGGATTTATTTTACTCATCCTTTTTCTAGTTTTTTTTTTTTAAAGCTAAAGCTTAAGTTAATAATCTGAGACCTTTTAAATTTTCTAATAGGAGCATTTCATGCTATAGATTTCGCTTAGATCCACTCCTTTATGTTATGTAAAGAGGGTAAGTGGTAATGTCAAGTCATTTCCAGGAATGCAAATTACAAGCTGTTTTCCCTCAGCGAATACAATTAAAATAAAACCTTGTCAAGCTGCGCGCCTACCGGTTAGGCTAGAGAGGGTCCAGGCTGGCCAGATGACCTGTGCTAGTACCCGCGTTTCTGCGGCACGGTGGTAACCCCGAGTGATGGAGAAAGGCTGAATAGCAAGCTGTGGGTTCTGTTTGCTCTGTCATGGAATAAAGGGCCGATGCATTGTAGCATGGTCTCTAGAGTGTCGGTCTGGCTCCTCCCTTCATTTCTCAGAACCTCTCACTGCGAGGTGACCGGTGCGGCGCCACGCTCCCGCCAGAAAGCATGCAGACCCGTTAGAACTCCCGAGAGGACCCGTGGCGTGAGGGCTTCTCTGAGAAAAAAACCCCGGACTGCACGGACACTCTGGCTGCAGCGGTGCTCTGAAGCAGCCGCGCGGCAGGCGCCGCCGGGCTGTCCCTCGCGGCCTCGGGCGCCTTTCTTTCTGCGCCCTCCGCGCTCGGCCCGGCTTCCCTCCAGCTCCGCGCGGGCTCTTGCGGCCGCGTCCAGCCTCCGCGCGCCGGCCCCGGGTTGCTTTGCTCTCCGGAGATCTGGCCAGCAAGGCCTGCCCCTCCGTGTGCGGGAGTGGGTGAGATTTTTGTTATGGTAAAAGACCCACAGCGTAAACTTGCCGGTTCAGCCGTTTTAAAGCGGCATCGGCGGCACACTCACATTTGTGCGAACATCACCACGCCTCCCTCTCCAGAGCTTTTCCGTCTTCCCGGCTTAAACCCTCCACCCATCAAACACTAACTTCCGCTCCCCTCTCCCACCCGTGGCATCCACCGTTCTGCTTTCTGTCTGTATGACCCTGTCTCCTCTAAGTACTTTGTATGAGAGGAATCATAAAACATTTGTTCTTTTACCTTGGCTTATTGTACCCAGCATAATGTTCTCGAGGCTCATCCACCTTGTAACCTGTGTCAGAATTTCCTTCTCTTACGATTTTCTCATTTTACTTTTTTCTGCTAAAAATCGGGTCTCCACTTTATTTTTAGTTTTTACTGAAGTATGATTAACTTGGGGCTTCCCTTGTGGCTCAGCTGGTAAAGAATCCACCTGCAATGCGGGAGACCCGGGTTTGATCCCTGGGTCGGAAAGATCCTCTGGAGAAGGGAAAGGCCACCCTCTTCAGGATTCTGGCCTGGAGAATTCCTTGAACTGTGTAGTCCTTGGGGTCGCAAAGAGTCAGACAGGACGGAGCGCCTTTCACTTTCACAGTTAACTTACAGTGTATCAATTACTTCTGTATAGCAAAGTGATTCAGTTATACATATATAGATTATTTTATTATATTCTTACTCTTATCATTTACCAAAGCAGATTCAATGTAGTCCTCTGTGTTATACAGTAGGCCCTTGTTGTTCATCCACGCTACATATAAAAGCTTACATCGGCTAACCCCCAATTCCCCCTCCTCTCCTTCCCACCGCCACCCCCCTTGGCAACCACAAGCCTGTTGTCTACACCTGTGGGTCTGTTTCTCTCGTGGGCAGGTTCATTGCGTCATACTTTAAATTCACATATAAATGACATCATATAGTATTTATCTTTCTGACTCACTTCACTTTGTTTGACAATCTCTAATTGCATCCATTCCTTCCTTCCATTTTTATGACTTACCAGTATTCTGTGGGGTTTCCTTGGTGGCTCAGATAGTGAAGAATCCACAGCAGGAGGGCAGGAGGAGAAGGGGGCGACAGAGGATGAGATGGCGGGATGGCATCAACGACTCAATGGACGTGAGTTTGGGCAAACTCCAGGAGACGGGGAAGGACAGGGAAGCCTGGCGTTCTGCAGTCCGTGGGGCTGCAAAGAGTCAGACACGACTGAGCTACTGAACAGCAGCAGCATTCCATTGTTTGCACGGGCGGCATTGTATTTGTCCGTTTGTCTGTTGTTTCCTTTCTGGCTCATTTGGCAGCAAAACGTTCTGAGCTTCCTTTCAGCTGATGGATATGGAGCAGAGAAGTGCTTCTGTAGCCATTAAGCTCTTAGGAGATCTTAGATCTAACGTATTGGATTACTAATCATGCTTTTGCAGCTCATTTTTTCTATGGCAGAGAGTCCCAGTTCTCTCTGTGGATGGCAGGCGCCATACTGGAATCTCTTGGGGAATTTTTCCAAGTGTTACTTCTTCCTCTTTCTTCCAAGCTTCTTTCTGCTGTTGAAAAATAAGGAAAATAAGTGGGTTTTAAGTCTTAGCTGTGTTGGGTGAAACTTCTCTTTGAGAGCAGCTATTGTAGACTCAAACCTTCCTGCAAGTGGCTTCTTGCATTAACCCGTGGAGTTATGATGAAAGAAGATTTATCTTGGCCAGGAGTGTTTAAGCTTGTCATTCTTTAAATGTCTGTATTCGCTCTCTGGGGATTCATTAGTTTTCTTAATACATTATTTTTAGTGCACTTTGCATACTTTCTCTCATGTGTTTCTGTTTGGACTGACTTGTTCCTTCAGGATGGACATTATGTGGGTTATATTGACTTGTAATTGGGTGCCACAGGAAAAAGGTCAGGGAGGGCTCATGGCGTTGCAGGGTGGGACACACTGGAGCCTGACATCTATAGATGGGGTGGGGGGCATTTCAGCTTGAGGAGACAGAAGTAGAAAAGGCTCAGGAGTCTGGAGGCATAGAGCTGTCTAGGGTTGCCAGAAAGAACAAGAAGTAGAAGAGGAGAGAAACAATACTCTTCCTTCTAGAATTTCTTATTTTTTTCTACCTTGAATATCTTCCCCAACTACTCAAACTGTAGGTCAAAATCCTCCCCAAAACCTCTATCAAAGATTTTTTTTCCAACACTCTGTCATACCTCTGGGACAGTCCACATGGCTTTCTACAGGAATGAATCTTCTCTTTTTCTCATCAGCTGGGCTGGGCAATTCTGCCTTTCCTGAAGTCTGTGAAACCCTCAGGCTTTTTTTGCTCTCAGATTCTCCAGATCCTAAGGGTTCAACACTGTGATAGTCTGAACAGACAATCCTTCACTGACTGATGGACAAAGCCACTGGAGAACAATTTCAGGCGTGAATGTGAACATCACTCAGTCATGTCTGACTCTTTGCAACCCCATGGACTATATTATATATCCATGGAATTCTCTGGGCCAGAACACTGGAGTAGGTAGCCTTTCCCTTCTCCAGGGGATCTTCCCAACCCAGGGATCAAACCCAGGTTTCAGACATCTAGCCACTGAAAAGGATCTTGCAGATGAATGTTTGATGAAACAGTGTCCGTGGAAACATAGAACCATCATGTGATGCAGAGTATTGAGTTTTGTAACCATCCATTTACTTTCTGTAATTGGAAGGCATCTTTGCCAAAATGCTAACAGTTGCTACCTCCGATGGACATTCTGGATGATTTTAATTTATATTTTCAGGTTTTGCTCAATGATCTGTGCTCCTTGGTCCACGGAAGACAGTGGTTCATGACTGGTTTTGTCTGTCTGTTGTGGAGTAGAAGCCTGGACCTGAGTTGGTGTTTGTTGAATGAATAAGTGAGTGACTAATGTAGAATGATGTAAATAGACCATTCAGGGCTTAAAAATCTCTGAGGGCTTTACAATTAATAAGACCATGTGGAAGGCCATTACAGCTTGTAAAATAGTATACAAAATGAATGTGTTATAATTGTTATGATTGTGGAAAGACCTCCGGGCCCCCTCTAGTCTTTGGGGTACCCCTCTTGCTGGCTAGATGAGGTCCTTTCCAGCTTTCCCTTAGGACCACCCCTTTCTGGGAGTCTGGGGACAGGTAACCCGAGCTCGTGTTTAACTCAGATTTATTTTACTTCAACTTGTCCCCTTTTAGAGTTAATTTAGCAACACGCATGCCCTTTCTCAAGATTTTTATCAGGTGGTGGTGAACTTTTAATGAATATAATAGAAAACATTTCCCCATCCTAGAAAATGGAGGGAGTTTGAAATGCATTTTGACCTCATCAAATTCTTTCATCTGGTCTCTGTAATCAGTTTTTATAAAAAGCACATGGCTGCCTGGCTATATCTTGATAAAGAACAGTTTTTGTGTTCTATTAAAAAAAATTTAGAGAACTGGTTTCAATCTTGAGAGATAGTGGGAGTGCGGTGGAGGGCGATGGGTGAGCTGTCTACACCATGCCCCGGTGTGAGGCCTGGTGAGCCGAGCTGAGTGCAGTTCTCAGCCCTGTTCCCCCCTTACGGGTGCTGTCGGGGGGGACTCTCCACCTTGTCCCCAGGGGGGCTTCACAGACATGCGCACCTCAAAGCCCAGTGTCTTCTGGTCAGAGGACAGGCAGCCACAGCCTGTAATGGGAAGGAAGACAGACATTTGTTCTCATCAGTGTCTGCTAAGGGGATACAGAAATGGTCCTTACAGCTTTTTCAAAGAGTTTTTCTAATGAGAAGTTTAAAGGTAATGAGCCCTCCTCCCAACCAATCCTTAGAGTTCCGACTCTGTGGACTTTCCTTCTATCATAACTATTTTTCCAAGAAATGTTTTATGGCCTATCCACTAGGTACCAGCCTTGTGCTAAGTGCTTAGAATACGTCTGTGAACAAAATGGTCAAAGGACGATTTCCTCCTATAGCCGGCATGGTGCTCAGATGAACAAGGACTGTGATAAGACAGCTGGGATGTGTTAGACGGTGATGGTGTTATAGAAAGAAGGAAAAGTTGAGTCCAGCAAGGTCAAGGGCACCAGGGTGGAGGGGGCGGGGTATATATAGGACAGTTGGGATAAACCTTATTGGTTGGGAGAGATGGAAGCAAGAAAACCTAACAAAACAACTAAACGTCCCAACTGTGTGACAGGCAAAATACTGAGATTGATGTACGTGTCCCCAGGCTGTGAGGACGATCGTGCTGGGCAGCGTGAGGTCTGATGGCTGGTACCGAACTCCAACACAAGCATTACCACACGGTACCATGTTCATTCCCAAGCTCCCCCGACCCGGTTCTTCAGTCCCCACTCATTCCTCCCAGAATCTGCCCTTGGCCTTGCCTTCTGAAACACTACCCTCTTGCCTTTCTCTCTCTCTGTCCATTTCCTCTGAACTCTCTGGAGTTTCTTTTCACTGCTTGAGTCTTTGCACACTGCTGCTGTCTGGGGTTCCATCCGCTCTGCTCTCCGATCCCCTGGACAATCTCACCTGCCCCGTGGCTTCTGCTCCATGAGCTGGTGATGCTCAACGTCTCTGAGCTGCGTGTCCTCAGCTCCAGTCCCGTCCACTCGGCTGCCTTGGCAAGTCCAAAACTGAGTTCATCCAGCCTGTCTACCCTTGGGAATTTTCTATTTTGGTAAGTGACATATGACGCTTTCAAACTGTGGTGTTGGAGAAGACTCTCGAGAGTCCTTTGGACAGCAAGGAGATCAACCTAGTCAATCCTAAAGGAAATCAGCCCTGAGTTTTCATTGGAAGTACTGATGCTGAAGCTCCAATCCTTTGGCCACCTGATGCAAAGAGCTGACTCACTGGGAAAGACCTCGATGCTGGGAAAGATTGAAGGCAAAAGCAGAAGGGGACAACAGAGGATGAGATGGTTAGATAGCACCAGTGACTTAGTGGATACGAATCTGAGCAAACTGCCGGAGATAGTGGAAGATGGAGGAGCCTGGTGTATTGCAGTCCATGGGGTTGCAAAGAGCCGGACATGACTGAGTGACTGAACAACATATATATCTTTAGCTTAAAAAATAACACTTATTTCAGTCCATTTAATGCTTTTGTCAAGCGTTATTTTAATGGCTTCATAATAGCCCCCATCTATCTAATCGTCCATAGTTGATCTTCCCAATTCCCTATTGCTGAGCACTTACGTTGTTTCTGACTCTTTGCTCTCACAAGCAACCGTACAGTAAACATCCTCGTTCAGTGTTTGCATCTTCGTGTCTCCTTGGCCCAGGATTGGCTCGTAAATAGCGTCAATTTTGAGCTGATTCAGCATTCCCTTTGGATAAATCCCCAGAAGGCAATCTGGTGACTCACAGGATATGAAGAATTTGAAGATGTTGGCGGCTGCTTATTGCCCTTTAGAAAGCAATCATCAAATGTATTTCCACTGCGAATGAATGATGCTTTTTCAGTTATTACGAGCTTCCAAGTCTGCCGCGTTTCCTGGGTTACAAGTGGGGGTGGACATGGTCTCACATGTTCATTGGTTGGCTGTATTCTTTTCGGAACTGCTTGTTCACGTCTTTTGTCCACTTTTCTTTGGTGGTGCTTCCCATTTTTGACTTTTTAAAAAAGGATTTGTTCTAATTAAGGCTTTTGATTGCAAGCAACAGCATCCAACTTGAGTTAGGACAGGTGAGCTTGGAGTCTGCTGCAAGGGGGCAGTGTCGCCAAAGGAGAAGGGGGAGAGGGGCACCCAGGCTTCCTTTGGCTCGGGGCTGGGAGCCAAGCATCGGAACCGATCGACTTCCCAGTCTCATAGCCCCCTGGCCTCACCTGCTCGGTGGTCTCTTGATGCTGTCCCATCCTCTGGTCCCAGGCAGCTCTGTCTGCCTGCTCACCTTGCTAGTGACCCAACATGGTAAGCAGGCCATGTCCTCACTCTATGACCTCTCAGCTGCAACACCCTCAAAGCTCCCTGTGTCTTTAGAAAGGGGATGCCACTAGCCCAGCTCTTCCTTGAGCTCGGCCGCCCAAGGGACAGCCAGTGACTGGACTCTCTCCACGTCACATGTCCATCTTTGGCTCCGTCAGTCCCTTCTGGGTTGAAGGTGGGGCAGGTTCGATGCATGGGACCAGGGGCAGGACGGGGCAGGCAGTGGGCCATGGATAAAAAAAGCTTCGGATTTTTTGTCAGACAAGTTGTGCACAGTCCGCCTTAGGATATATACATTTTTTCTAGCAGTTAGTTTCCCAACATTATTTCTTGAATGCTGTCTTTTTCTCTTCCTCTCCATTAAGGAACTAGTCTTAATTCAGTTTTTTGTTTCTTCTCCTGTAGGTTTCTGCTGCTCCTGGTCTACCTGGCTCTAGCTACACTGCCTCCCACCTCCTTCTCTCTACCCCGTCAGCAGAAGTGTCCACCCAAAATGCCAACCTGGCAAAGATGCCTCCTTTTAAAAAAGCCTTCCAGTGGCTCCTGACAAGCTTCTGGAGAAAGCCCAAAGTTGCGACATGTCCAGATGGGGTCTTCAGTGTGGCTGCATCCCCCTCGTCTGGTTCTCTGGTGATGCTGCAGAGGTCCTGTGGTCCAGCCACACCCTGGGGGTTTCTGAGTGGCTGACCTTTCCTGGGTGCTCATGTGTTTCTCAGCCACCTCCTTCAGCTCATCTTCTCTTTCTAGCAAATTATTCCATGTTCTTCAATAATCACTGGAGTAGGACTTCTATTCTTGCTCTCCTTGCCACCTACTTGGGTTGCGTTTCTTTTTCTTTCTTTACACTCATGGAAACACACTCTATTAGAATGGATTTCCTATCTCCTCCACTTCTAGATGAGACAGCTTGGAGGATCAATGTCCATCTTTCTCTTTTCCAGCCACTGGAAATGGGTTTGAATTAATGTTGCCTCATACATGGGTGGGGCTTCCCTGGTGGCTGAGATGGTAAAGAATCTGCCTGCAATGCAAGAGACCTGGGTTCAGTCCCTGGGTTGGGAAGATCCCCTGGAGAAGGGAATGGTAACCCACTCCAGTATTCTTGCCTGCCGAATCCCATGGACAGAGGAGCCTGATGGCTTGGGGTTGCTAGAGCTGGACAAGACTTAGGGACTAAGCCACCACCATGGACTTAATAATACTAATATATCAGCATCATTGGAGTGCCTGTGGAAGCATCTCACACAGCACCACAGGTACGGAAAGAAAATATGACGATTTCCATTTTTTGGTTCTCTCAGTTCTGAACAAAGACAAGTTGAACTGTTCCTTGGAATTCCCTGTTGTATAAATTTTTTAAAAATAAACAAAGTGGATTTAGAATTTAATGGTGACATTTAGTCATTAGAAAGCAGACAATTACATGAAGAGTAATTTGATATTTATAACAGCATCATTGTCAATTAAATCGGTTTCAAAGTGAATCGGAAATCCTTGATGAGCAAAGAAAGATGAACTGAAAGCTGTAACGGGGTTTGTTAGCTGTTGTTGAGAGAGGAAAAGCAAAGGGAGGTTGTATGTTTTGTAGTTGCTCATTTTAATTCTGCGGCATCCCTAGCGGCTCAGACAGTAAAGAAGCCTGCCATGCAGGAGAGCTGGGTTCGGTCTCTAGGTCAAGAAGATCCTCTGGAGAAGGGAATGGCAACCCACTCCAGTATTCTTGCCTGGAGAATCCCATGGACAGAGGAGCCTGGCGGGCTACAGCCCACGGGGTCACAAAGAAAAGGGTCGGACCCGGCTGAGCCACTAACACTTGTTTCTCTCAGCAATAAAACAGAGTGACATGATGCCATTCGCAGCGACATGGATGGACTTGGAGCCTGTTAGGCTAAACGAGAAAGGCGGAAAGAGGAAGACGAAGACTGTATGGTATGGCTGGTATGCAGAATCCAAACAAGCGATGCAAGTGAACCCATGTACAAAATAGAATTAGACTCAGAGACAGGAAACAAACTTAGGGTTACCAAAGGGGAAGTGGGGAGGCGTAAATCAGTAGGAGTTTGGGATTGATGTACGCACACCACTATATAAAATAGGTAACCAACAAGGATTTTCCGTATAGCACAGGGAATTATAATCAATATCTTCCAAGAATCTATAAGTAGAAGAATCTGAAAAACAGTCGGCATGTGCAGGTACATATGTGTGTATATAACACTGAATCACTTTGCTGAGACCTGAAACTAACACAGCATTGAAATTAACTCCAGCGAAAGGAAAAAAGAGCGGGGCCCACAGAACAGCCGTGCAGGGGTGCCAGGGCCGGGTCCCCCTCCTTTAAAGCCAGTCTGATTGCCTCTCAGAAGTAAGGGTGGTGCCTGGGGGGTTTGGAAACTCCAAGGCCCAGCCCACCAATCTCTCTCATCTCCAGGGTCACAGTTTGGGTTGGTGGCAGGGATTAGAGCTCAGGAACTCACAGTCTGAATCCTCTTCAGGGAAGGGTGGGTGGTGGGGGGGTCTCTGGGCTGGGAAGCCAGCCTGGGAGCTGCCAATAGTTAAACCCGAGATCGCAGGGAGAACTGAAGCTGGCCTGTGTCTCTCTGCTGAACCCCTGGAGGCAAGCACCCTCCTCCCCTAGAGCCCAGGCTGCACTTGCTGCCTCGAGGTCCTGGTGCGGGGACAGGCTTGCAGCTGCCCTTCCTAGATGACCCCTGGGCCCTCCTCCCCTCCCCTGAAGGCCAGTGGTTGTAGGACTGGGCTTGTCTCCGTGAGATTAACTCTCTGTCTTAAATGATCCCACCCTTTAAAAATGTGGTATATACACACAATGGAATGCTACACAGCCATAAAAAGGAACTAAATTTTGCCATTTGCAGCAACATAGATGGAACTGGAGGGTGTTATGGTACTTGAAATAAGTCAGACAGAGAAAGATAAATACTGTATGGTATCATTTACATATGGAATCTAAAGACTACAACAAACTAGTAAATATAATGAAAACGAAGCAGGCCCACAGATGCAGAGAGCAGGCTAGTGCAGTTACCAGTGGGGAGAGGAGAGTGAGGACGGGCACTGTGGGGGCAGGGGATGAAGAGGTACAGTCGTTAGGTGTGAAATAAGCAAGCGTAAGAATGTGTCACACGCATGCTAAGTTGCTTCAGTCGCGTCTGACTCTTTGTGACTGGACTATGGCCTCCTCTGTCCACGGGACTCTCCAGGCAAGAATGCTGGAGTGGGTTGCCAGGCCCTCCTCCAGGGGAATCTTCTCAACCCAGGAATCAAACCCACATCTCTTGTGTCTCCTGCTCTGGCAGCTGGGTTCTTTACCACTAGTGCCACCTGAGAAGCCCCATATATTGTATAACGTGGGGAAGGTAGCCAATATATTATAACAACTGTAGAGTATAGCTTAAAAAGTTGTGACTCACTGTATTATACCCCTGTAATGTATATATATTGCACATCAACTAAATTTGAATTAAAAAAAATAGTGACGAAAGCAGTGACGGTTGCTTGTCACCCTCCCTGTACCAGAGATCTGGGCTCCCACCCCTGGCTGTGTTGGTAGGGTGTGTGTGTGTGACTTACCTTACCGATAAGTGGGATGACCAGCCCTCCTGGTTTGCCTGGGACCAAGGACTTTCAGGGCTCAAACTGGAACAAGTTGGTCATCTTAGGGGACATAACCTGGAGAGAATGGAAACTGGTATTCTGAGTCATTCAAGGATGACTGTACCCTGTGAGAGTTGGCTAAAAATAAGTTGATTCCATTATTTATTGAACAAACACAAGGCCACATACTCAGGGGCTGGAAGAACTCTGATAGACATTCAGCGTGGTCTTGAAACTTCCCTGAGCCGCTCTGTGAATGGAGTTGTTATCCAGTATTTACCTTCTACACTTGGGCTGAGGGTTCAGTTACGCTGGGGGACATGGCCCATATTGACACTGACGCCAGAGCATCAGATGCCTTGGTGTACTTAGGAGACGCTTTCAAAGGGAAAATGCACTTGGATTCTATATGGCATCGCTGATTGTCAGCTCTGCAGCAGTCGCCCTCACCGAGGGCAGCGTTCGCCCCTCAGGGGTCACCCGGCCACATCTGGAGGCATTCTGGGTGGTCACGATGGGGGTGGTGGTCACAAGTTACCCCCATCTAGAGGGTGGACACAGGGCTGCTGGTCGACACCCCACAATGCACAGGACAGCCCCGCGGAAAACATTCATCCCCAACTGATGTCAACAGTGCTGAGGGCGAGACCCTGCCTTGGGGAGGGGAGCCACGGACTGGCTCTGCCTAGAAGCGCGAGGTCGGCGTCGCCTCTCTCCAGCATGTGAACAGCTCCGCTTGTGCGGGGCTTTCTTCCTCTCTAGAGGCTGAGCCAGGAAGCTCGCAGCATGACCAGGATCCAGCTAGCTTCATCATGAGCAGGGCCTGGGGAGGTTACGGAGCAGGAATGCTGGGCCTTCTTCGGGTGTTCTAGAAGATTCTACCCAGGAACTGTGGAAAGAGCCTTTCCAGCGAGCTGAGACTCTTATGAGTCCTCTACCTGAGACAGCATCTCTCACAAGGACCAGCTTATTTTCAAGGGGCTCACCTGGCACCTACATGGGGTGAGTTCCCAGGGGCTGGGGTTATTGCCATTTACAGAGCTACCTGCATTTTATTTATTAAAAAAATAATAATTTCACATGTACCCCAATGTTCATCTCAGCACTGTTTATAACAGCCAGGACATGGAAGCAACCTAGATGTCCATCAGCAGACGAATGGATAAGAAAGCTGTGGTACATATACACAGTGGAGTATTACTCAGCCATTAAAAAGAATACATTTGAATCAGTGCTAATGAGGTGGATGAAACTGGTGGAAGTAAGCCAGAAAGAAAAACACCAATACAGTATACTAACACATATATATGGAATTTAGAAAGATGGTAACGATAACCCTGTATGCAAGACAGCAAAAGAGAACAGTCTTTTGGACTCTGGGAGAGGGCAAGGGTGGGATGATTTGGGAGAATGGCAAAAAAAAAATTATTTGTTTACTTATTTTTGGCTGTGCCGAGTCTCTGTTGCTCTGTGAGCTTTCCTCTAGCTGTCCTGAGTGGGGGCTCTTCTCTAGCCGTGGTGCACGGCTTCTCTTGTTACGGAGCACAGACTCGGCGCACGGGCTCAGCAGCTGAGGCCCCAGAGCTCTCACATGCCAGGTCAATAGTTGTGGTGCACGGGCTTAGTTGCCACACGGCCTATGGGATCTTCCTGGACCAGGGGTTGAACCTATGTCTCCTGCATGGGCAGGTGGATTCTTTACCACTGAGCACCAGGGAAGCCTGATACTTGCATTTGAAAAAGTTTTCTTTTGGCAATAATTTTACACTCATAGAAAAGTTGCAAGAAGAATACAAGGACTCCCTTTACCAAGAATCTCCAAATGTTAACATTTTTCACAGTTGCCTTACTCTCTTCTCCACTCTATGGCGTTCAACTGTGGTGTTGGAGAAGACTCTTGAGAGTCCCTTGGACTGCAAGGAGATCTGAGATCCAGCCAGTCCATCCTAAAGGAAATCAGTCCTGAATTGCCATTGGAAGGACTGATGCTGAGGCTGGAGCTCTCATACTTTGGCCACCTGATGCGAAGAACCGACTCATTGGAAAAGACCCTGATACTGGGAAAGATTGAAGGTGGGAGGAGAAGGGGACGACAGAGGATGAAAAGTTTGGATGGCATCACTGACTTCATGGACATGAGTTTGAGTAGACTCCAGAAGTTGGTGGTGGACAGGGAGGCCTGGAATGCTGCAGTCCATGGGGTTTCAAAGAGTCAGACATGACTGAACGATTGAACTGAACTCTCTCCACTCTATAGACACATTATGACCTTTACCACCTAAGAGCATGTGGCAGAACTGATGCCCCTTTATCTCTAAATACATCAGCATGTGCTTTGTAAAAACAAGAACACTCTTTTTGAAACCATAGCACAATGATCAAGGGAGCCAGCACCCACGCAGCGTTAACTAACCCACAGGCCTGTTCAGGTCTCATGGGCGGTCCTGCTAACGTCCTTTCTAGCAACTTCTGCCTCCCCATCCCCCTGAGAGCCCCCCTCCAACTGCTGAGCTGTCCTATCTCCTTACGCAATCTAACCTTCATCGTCATCTTGGGTTTTCCTGTCTTTTATGACCGGGACAGTTTTGAGGAGTACAGGACAGCTACTTTATTGCCTGTCCCTCTTTCTGAGTTTGTCTGATGTCTCCTTGTGACTAAATCCAGGCTGTGCATTTTTAACAAGATACTAGAAGCCGGAAAGCAAGGCAGCCCTCAGGGCACCATTGAACCAGGAGGAGAATGATGTCCCTGTGCCCGTTTCTGGCCACGTGAACTCTCCCCGGTTGGGTTCTCTCCTGTATCGTTACTACCTTCCCCTTTGTAATTATTAAGTATCTTGGGGGTGGCTCTTGGAAGCCCCATAATTATCCTGTGACCAGGACATCGTCACGAGGTTTAGCATCCATTGACACTTCTTGCTTGAAACAGTTATGATGATGCGGGTTGCCCAGTGGTGATTTTTAGAAATCCCATCCTTCCTTCTGTGTTTAGCTAGAATTCTACCATTAGAAAGAACTTTTCCTTTCTCCTATTTATTGTTTTTAATTTCATCTATATCTGGATGGATCCATCGACCCTTATTTTGGTCTGTGGCTAATAACCCATCATGATCACTATTGATGCTGAGATTGTCTTAAATCTGGCCGTGGGGAGCTGGCCCCCGTGTCCTCTGGACATGCTCCACTTCCTTGATTTTGGCACAACATCCTAGCCTAGGCCCATCCTGTCTTTTCGCTGGAAACCACGAAAAGGCCTCCAGCACTCCAGGCCTCCCTGTCCACCACCAGCTTCTGGAGTCTGCTCAGACTCATGTCCATCAAGTCAGTGACGCCATCCAAACTTTTCATCCTCTGTCGTCCCCTTCTCCTCCCACCTTCAATCTTTCCCAGTATCAGGGTCTTTTCCAAGGAGTTGGTTCTTCACATCAGGTGGCCGCCTGGAAACCAGTCATTTCTCCAAAAGGCTCTGGTTCCTTTCACTGGAGAAAGGTATTCAGAAGCCAGGATTTGGGCTCTGGGGGTGCCCATGGCAACTATTTTCTTTCAAACCCTCTCATGAGCAGACAGAGGTAGGAAACATATGTATGTGTGTGCATTATTAATCATCTGTCTATCTATCACCCATCCATCGATCCTGATCTCCAAAACTAATCCAGCACCATGGGGTCCACTCTAATCTTCCTCCCTTGCACTTTTGTAACTCTCTTTTCCAACAGTGAAAAACCTGGTTCTCATTACACACAATATGTTTACTTTTTACTCAATATGACGATATCCACGAAATGACCTTAGAATTGGGCTTGGCGGGCCGGTGATTAAGACCCTGCTCCCACTGCAGGGGGCTCGGGCCCCATCTCTGGTTGGGGAAGGTCTGCATGCCGTGAAGCGCAGCTGAAGACAAAAAGGGAAAAAGCCCCATAATTTTAGAATTGCTATCTCATACCGCTGTGGACAAATCAGATAATTGGCATCTTATCCTTTTTTTTTTTTTTTTTTAACAGTTTCCTGTTGCTTTATCCATAGCCTGCGGCACTAAGGGCAGACGCAGAGTGACCAGTTCAAAAGTCCCTTGAATCTGCTCTCCTGTCTTCAGTGTGCTGGCATCCAAAATACATTTAGGTTCATCTGTTTCTGTTTGTATTCCATCTGGGGGTTTATCTCTTTATTTAATTAAAATTTTTTGAGTATGTGAATTAGCATGTCTCTAAAAGCCAGAACCGTGTAAATATTATCCTCAGAGGGGTGTCCCCGCCCCTTTCTCCGCCTGTCCCCACCCCCTCAATTTTCCTGCCTTTTCCCTTTGAGTATCTTGTTGGTTTTCAGCTTGTCGTTCCCATGCTTCTGTTTGCTCAAATGAGGGATATACAGGCACGCTCTATTGCCCCCCTTTCCCTATGATGTTACACACCCTTTCTTCTTACACGTCCCCTTTTCACATCCTGAGCATCACTAGTGTTTCATGAGGATCTTCCTTCTTGTTTTCACATCTTCCAAACGGACCGGCCACAGTTTACTCAGCCTCTCTTGATTGTGGTCATTAGGCTGTTTCCAGTATTTTGCAAAGCAGCACTGCCATCGATAACCTTGTGTGTATCTATTCCACGTTGCTGGAGGTGAATCTTTAGGTTGGATCCTGGAAGCTGGATTGCGGAAGCAAAAGGTAAACACGCACGGCACTCTTTCAGCTCCTCCCATGGTGCCCCTCCTAAGGGTTCTGCTGCTTCCATTCCCACCATCGGCGTGCGAGCGCGGCTCCTTCCCCGCAGTGTTGCAGTAGAGTCTGATGCCGTGCTCCCTAATCTGCACTGGACACGTGAGAATTCCCCCAGTTGCATTGTCTACTGAGGGGTGTGGAGAAGCTAAGGAAGGGGTCCCCGGGTTTTGTTCCCCCTGCTTCCCAGGGACAGGAAGAAAGCACTCCGGTCCTAATGCCGTCGGCACCTACCTCCAGGGTGCAGAGCCCTGGCCAGCCCTGGAAACACTGCACCTCCCCAGTAAGGCTGAGTTTCTGATTTGAGAATTCTGCTGCTGCTGCCTGGTCCCTCCTTCCAGCAAACGGCTCCTCCCACCACAAAATATATGCCCAGGACTTCTCCAGACTCTCACCTGCACAAGGGCTGCTGAGAAACTGTCACGGTGTAGAGGCACCGAGGAGACGGGATGACCAAGCAGAATGTGGGTCCAGGGACAGACAAGGACATTCAGGGAAAACCAAGGAAGCCTGATGAGGGTATTGCTGTTGGTTTTTAGTCACTAAGTCGTGTCTGACCTTTTGCGATACCATAGACTGTATAGCCTGTCAGGCTCCTCTGTCCATGGGATTATTCAGGCAAGAATACTGGAGTGGGTTGCCATTTCTTTCGCCAGGGGATCTTTCCGACCCAGGGATCAAACCCAGGAGAATCAGGGAGACCTTGCATTGGCAGGCAGATTCTTTACGGCTGAGCCACCAGGGAGGCCCCAAAGCGGGCATGGATTCCAGTTAATATTATTGTATCAATGAGAAGTGGAACTGAAAGTGTTAGTTGCTCAGTCATGTCTGGCTCTTTGCGACCCCATGGACTGTAGCCCACCAAGCTCCTCTGTCCATGGAATCTTCCAGACAAGATTACTGGAGTGGGTAGCCATTCCTTTCTCCAGGGGATCTCCCCAAACCAAGGATAGGACTGGGTGTCCCACACTGCAGGCAGATTCTTTATCATCTGAGCCCCCGCCAATATTGGTTCATTATCTGGGCCGATGTGCCACACGTGGCTTATATGTCAGCAGTGGGGGAACTGGGTGACGGGCATCCTTTACTATCTGTGTGACTTTCCCATAAAACCTAGAAGTACACTAAATAAAGATTCTCAGGTTCTGAGACATATTCTTTCATCTGTCTCCCACTACTCCTGTGGGGTCACCTTCTGCAGATGGAAGGTTGATCAGAGAGAAATGACGTGTTTTGCTCAAGGCTCCCAGGCAACAGGATGAGCAAGCAGGATGGAAGCAGGGGGCTGCCAAGTTCCAGAACCTTCCCTCAAACATAATTGCCCCATAAATACTTGGGGGAGTGAGCGCTGAGGAGACAGGCTCATTTCTTCAGGACGCTTTATCACCTCCAGAGCTGCCCGAACTCGCTGGTCTGGTCTCCGTGCTCCTTTCTGGGACTTCTGCCGGAGAAGAGATCAACTGATTTTTGAATCCCTGAAAATATATGTAACCAGGAAGCTGGACTGTTGGGAAAAAAAGCGGAAGTGAAGTCGTTTTCCTTCCTGAGTTAGTGTGCAGCAGTGGGAAGCTTGACTGTACTCTGGGTTTATCGGTTTCTCTAGTTGCCACGGAGGTGGTTACAAATGGTTTCCACCTGCCCTCTTTGCCTCTGTCAAGTCTGGTCCTGGGCACGCGGCGCGTGTGGCCCTAGGGTTGACCACCAGAGGGCGCGCCGCAGCCTCCCCTGCAGCCAGGCTGGGGCACTAACGGGCAGATGGTTTCCGCCGGACTTGGGGTCCAGGGGGCCTGGGAGCATGGGGCGCCGGGCACTGGGTGTGAACCCACAAGGGCTGCATGAATCTTTGTTCTTTCTCTTCTAGAGAAAAATCACTTTTTGCGCGTTCCCTTTCCCTAGCACAGCGTAAGGATGCTCAGCACCGGCTGGGGCTGGCTGCCTGCTAGCCCTCAGGGGCCGAGATGGCAGAGTCCCTGTGTCCTTTCCAGACACCTTAACGCTTTGGGGAGCAAAGCTGGGGCCGCAGCTCAAGCTCTGGGAGTGAGCCTCAGTTCTGCATTTTCTGGGGGAGGGTGGGCACCTCCTGAGCCTCGCCTTTCTCCTTGGTGGGGAGGGGGCGCACCGAGACACTTCTCTGCTTGCAAAGTGTCCGGGGAAAGAGAGGGTGTTTCTCTGGTTTCCCCCTGCCCTGGGGCCTCCCGTTTCCCCTTGCGCTGCTCTGGGAGCTCCCTGGGGTTGCTGTGGGTAACCTCTGACTGCCTCCCCTCCTGAGGGCTCCCTGCCTGGAGTGGGCTCTGTCTTCTCTCCAGCCCTGACTGAGGGCCTCCAGGCTGCCCGCCACAGGCACTTTAGAAGATGATGTCCATGCTTTGACCAAAGGAGTAACACCTTATCACATTTACACGTGCGTGCTAAGGCACTACAGTCGTGTCTGACCCTGTGCGACCCCATAGACTGCAGCCTGCCAGACCCCTCTGTCCATGGGATTCTCCAGGCAAGAACACTGGAGTGGGTTGCCATTTCCTCATTTATAGTGACGTTATATTTGGGTTGGCCAAAAAGTTTGTTCAGTCAGTGAATGTGTCTTTTAGTAAGGATGAGATGGTTGGATGGCATCACTGACCCAATGGACATGAGCTTGAGCAAACTCTGGGAGATGGTGAAGGACAAGGAAGCCTGGCGTGCTGCAGTTCATGGGGTGGCAAAGAGTCAGACAAGTCTGAGAGACTAAACAACATAAAGTTCTTGGTGAAAATGAAAAATGGGTCTTTTTTTTTTAGAAGTAAAACTGAACAAACTTTTTGGCCAATCCAATACCTTGTGATTTCTAAATTAAGTTATCGTGTTCCATGCCCCTCCTGTAGCTGGGTCCCTGTTCTGTTTCAAGACAGCAGGGAAACCACCCCATGATTTACTGCTGTGGAGAGTTAACTCCCATTCACCCCCCGGCCCCCGGCCTTTGTTACCTTGAGCCCTTCTCTGTGGTTCACCCTGTAGGTATGATGGGGAGTCCTTCACTGAACCCCGCAACACCCCAGACCCCAGCTGGTGAGGCCGGGCCCCTGAGGGCACCTCTTCTCCTGAAAAGCCCCACCTGCTCGGCTGTGCCACACGCAGCCTGGAGCCCCTTCTTGGAGTGAGAGCCTGGGGTTGGAGGAGCCAGCTCCCTGCCCCTGGGGCCAGAGCATCACGTCCGTGACCTCAGGAGAGCACCGAGGTCTTCCCGCTTTCCTTCTCCACCCCCGCTCACCCCGATGATCCCGGGCTGGCTTCGTGCGTCCAGGATAGGCTTGGGCAGGAGGCTTGGTGTGGTCCAGCCCTGCTGCGTTTGCAGCCTGCAGTTGTCTGCCCACCTCCACCCGCCTCTGCCTGCCCGCGTCCCAGGCCCGCGGGGCAGTGGGCCCCTCCAGGGGCTCGTGGCTCCTTAGCCCCATTCCCGGGCGTCCCTCACAGGCAGGGAGGCAGGTGACACCTGTCCAGGGCAACAGCCACGACAAGGTGATAACATCTCACCTTCAAAATGGCCCTGAGGAGAGTCTTTCCCTGGGACCCAAGCTGGTGTGAATAGATCTTGCTGGAAGCTGCAGGTTTCTGTGCCTAATATTATTATTTACACATCAACATCGATGTTCAGTGTCAATCCATAAGCAGTGTGTGGGGGTGATAAAAAGCATCAGACAGGCAACATAGTTTATTTATGGGTGGTAAATATTTTAAAACTCCCATGTGTTTTGATTGGAAAATGCGCATTACTGGACAATTTGGTTTCAAAGGTTTCTCTCTAATGTGAGATTTATTAAGATGTATGGGGTAGTCGCAGAGGTGTGATGGAGTCTGGGTGAAAGTCCTGGGGGGGAAACTGGGGCTCTGCCTGGTGACTTTTGCGTTCCCAGACCCATTTTATGATTCAGGACTCTTCTGTGTCTGTTATTAAGACACAGTGATTGGCTCTGCATGCACTAACAGCTGCGTAGTCTTGCCTGAAAGGAACAGGGTAGCTGCTTTGGAAAGTCAGCTCGTGGGTTATATTTTTCCATTATGAGAGGTGGCCCCTGGGCAGGACTGATAACGGGGGAGTTAATACAAACGTCTCAGTAAAGAGGTGCAGTTCCAGGATCGACCACTAGATGGTGCACTAAAGGCCACCCGGAGGGCCAGACGCTCTTTAGAGGGACGGCCAGGGCCGGTGTCGAGGCCTGATTTGGCCTGGAAGAAATTTCAAGCAGGGCGCTGAAGCTGCCCCTGAAGCCCCGCATCGTGTCTCCCAGCTCCCTCCTGTCCAGTGAGGTTCCGTCTGGGGCCTTGGAGGATGTTCCTTTGGGGCTCTGGGGCTCTCGTTTGCAGGCAGAGATGGAGCACGTGATGGGGTGTGGGGCAGCAGCCAGGTCGGGGTGCAGGAGGGCGCTCTCACCTGCAGCCCTGCTACGGGCTGAGCCGGTCTCTTCCCCCAAAGGTCTGCTGCAGCACTAACCCCCAGGAGCCTCGGCTTTGTTCCCTGTGCTGTTCAGTGGCTGGGTCACGTCTGACTCTTTGTGACGTCAGGGACTGCAGCACGCCAGGCTTTCCAGGACGCCCATGAACAGCATGAAGAGGAAGCCCAGAATGTGGCCTTCTTTGCCCGTTTAGTCAGTTGCGATGAGGTCATGCTGGAGTAGTGTGGACCCCGGGTCTGATGGCTGGTGGCCTTAAAAGAAGACACAGAGACGCAGGGAGATGACAGGGATTGAAGGATGCCACAGCCGGGAGCCTCCAGGAGCTGGAAGAGGCAGGAAGCTTGCCCCTACACCCCTAGAGCCTCCAGAGGAGCACGGCCCTGTGGACACCTTGATTTCGGCCTTCTGGCCACCAGAACCTCAAGACCATAACAGTCTGCTGTTTTAAGCCAAAGAGAGAGTGGTCTTTGCTCCAGCAGCCCCGGGAAACTGATAAAGTGGTGAACGCATAAAGGCACAAGAGGAAACCAGCCCTGAATACTCACGGGAGGACTGATGCTGAAGCTCCAATACTCTACCCATCTGATGCAACGAGCTGGCTCGTTGGAAAAGACTCTGATGCTGGGAAAGACTGACGACAGGAGGAGAAGGTGGTGACAGAGGATGAGATGGTTGGAGGACATCATTGATTCAATGGACATGAGTTTGAGCAAACTCTGGGAGATAGTGAAGGACAGGGAAGCCTGGCGTGCTGCAGTCACAGAGTCAGACATGACTTAGCCACTAAACAACAACAAAAAGGAGCCCGCTGCCGGGACAGACCCTGTGCTTTGCTGTTGAGATGCGAGATTTCTCAGTACTTGGTCGAGTCTTGGCCTGCACCCTGCACCATTGTGGAGATGGGAGGAATCACAGGTTCCTGCACCTGAAGTGTGGGGCTCAGATGGGCCCAACCAGGCAGGGGCAGGGTGGGTGGGAACTCTTTCCTGCGAGGCTAGAGATGGAGCTGGTCACAGCGACCCTTGCCCCTATTTCGACCTTCTCTCTTTTCTTGGTTTTTAGAGTTTTCTTCTCTGAGCAGGTATGCAGTTGAATGGGAGGAGAGCAGGAAGTCTTATATTAGTCTTTAAGATTCAGCCCAGAACTTGGATGTGGGGAAACATGAATTAACGCCTCATGTTGTGAGTGCCACCTTAGCTGATTCCCACCACTTATCTTGACAAATAATGCCTCCCGCCTGCCCTGGACTCTCTCATCACCCTCTGCTGTATCTGAGCCCTGGAGGGAAGGAGCAGGATGCCGCGTCCAGAGCGCTCAGCATCACCTGGAAGGCAGTGGTCCCACTGGACCCCGCAGGACCCCGGGGTGGCTCCGGGACTCTTGCCGCCGAGGTGATAACTGAACAGAGGTTGCCAGGCCTCGCAGTCCCTGTGGGCTGTGGTCTTTGCAACTGGCTCTATTCCTCTGAAAACACAGAAGAGGCCTGGTAACCGCCGGCTTCTTCCTGGGCTGTTATCTCCTCTGTGAGAAGCCAAGAGCAGGCCGGTGGTCACCCCGGTGAGACTAGGGCTGGGGCGTACCACTCCCAAGAAGGGAGAAGCTGGTTGCTGGGGATGAAGCAAAGGCGACCACGTCCATTGTCTAATTTTTCTGGATCAGAAACCACATTCCTGCAGGCTATTAGCCCTCTGGTAAATACCCACAGCTCTCCTGGAAGCCTGGCCTTTCTGATGGGCAGGTCATCTGTGGCCAACCTGCCCCAGCCGGAGCGGGTGACCGACATGCTCTGGGAAGACAAAGCCAGGTGGTCAGGTGTGGGTCTCCAGATGGCCGGGGAGAGGCCACTGTCTCGTTTCCCAAAGGGAGGGTGTGGCCGTGGTCATTGCAGTGGGGGTGGAGGACATCCGTCTGCTGCCTCGTGCCCCTCCTAACACGGCAGTGTAATTACGGAGCTGCCGGTCTTTGTAGAGTTCTTGGCTTCCGGTAAATATTAATGGGTTGCTTTTTATTCATTTAGCTTATGTTTTTGAAAGATGGCCTCAAACAAAAAGATGATATCTGTATGTTGTGCTTTAATTTATTTTCACCTTTTTTTCTCCTGTGGAGACCCCTAGTGTATCATCACTTTGTTTACCACAAATTAAACCCGGGCTGATTGTTTACCAGACTGGGGGCCCCTGTGCATTGCTCTGCTCTTTCTCTCTCTCTTTTTTTTTTTTAAATAATCACAACCTGGGATTCATTTGCGGAGGCCCTAATCTGCATGAGAATTATACAATTAACTTTTGATTAACCACCTAGTTCTTTTTGAAGCCGCAGTGTATAGGATACTCTGCATTTAAATAATTTTCCTTAAATTGGGAGCAGGCCTTTCATTAAGCTGGTGAGTTTGACTAAACAACAACATTTGGGATAATCAGGGTTGAAACAAAAGGCAAGCCGGCAGGGCTAGAATGTCATCTTTAAATATAACAGTGGAGATAAAGGCCCCCAGATTGGGCCTTATCGAAACACAAAAAAATCAAAGCGCTCTCTTGTCTGTGGCAAAGCACGGAGGCCCCAGTTGATGTCGAGCGACCATTGTCTGGCGGGGCTGCGGCAAGATTTGCATTCAGGGGGCCCAGTGAACACACGTTACATCACGTAGAGGACTTATCTCCAAGTCTGACAATAATTATCAGGGAGAATATCCTCAGAATGACTTTTTTGTGATTTTTATGCCTCCCCAACACAAGGAAGGGGAGATAACGGCATTAGGAGAAAGGGGAGAGTCTCCGAAGGCTCTCCCCGGAGCTGGTTCTTCGATTAAATTTGCTCTGGCACTCCGGTGCCGCCGAACAAGGGGGAAGAAAGCCTGCGAGCCTTTTATATCGGGTAATAATAGACCTGAACACAGCCCTCACCCAAGATAAGATCCATTGTCGGAACAAACAAAGGAGCCGTATTAAGCACCCGCTGCAGGAATATCTATGAGCAAAGTTTGAAACCCTCTTCCCTCTCCTCCTCGCCTTGCTCCTTCCTTCACCTGGTTCTGCAGAACGTGTCCTGGGGCTCCCAGGAGACCACGGCCGGAGCCGCTGGTCCACGGGAGCCTGGGCAGTGAGGTCACGGTCTTGGTGGTTATCGAGGTCAAGGTCACCTTAAGACTTGCCAAGGTCAGGGTCATGCCCTGCGTTCTGCCATCTCCCACTCTTCCCATTTTTGCTTCTTCCTCAAAAGTCCAGCAGAAGAGATCTTCATCTCAGACACTGAGACTCCTGAGAGACTTGGCAGAGGGTTGAAAAGACACGGCCTTTCTTCCTTCCACCCACCTTGGTCCAGCCCACCTTTCCTGGCCTTCTCATGTGTGTGCTAAGTTGCTTCTGTCATGTCCTATTCTTTGCGACCCCATGAGCCCACCAGGCTCCTCTGTCCGTGGGATTCTCCAGACAAGACTACTAGAGTGGGTTGCCATTTCCTCCTCCAGGAGGTCTCCCTGACCCAGAGATCAAAACCGAGTTTCCTGCATTGCAGGCAGATTCTTTAACCATCTGAGCCACCAGGGAGGTCTCTGTTTGTCCTTAGAAGAACTGTTTTTCCTTCTCTTTAAGGGGACTGGTAAGCAGCCAGTGTTATACTAATGTAACATCCCAGCAAAACCAGAGTCCCGTGCTTCAGTGCTTCAGATCAGCTGCTTTTGCAAAGCCATCTGCACTGAGTAGACGAGCTCACAGCATCAGTGTTGGTTCCTGCATTCCTGATCGGCGTCCAGGGTCAGTCGGTACAGATTTCCTCCAGGCTGAGAGCAGGGAAGACTGCAACACGGAGCAACTTTTCCGGTTAGACGGAGATCAGATTACCAGTTTTTCTTTTTGCTTTTTTCCTTCAACCAAAAAGAATGGCCAGCGGTCAAGATTTGCTCAATCTGAGTTGTGTGCAGCCCCTCAGCTTTCCTTGCCATCTGCCCTCTCAAGCCTTTCCTGACCTTTTCTTCCTGTGCGGGTCCAGGTCAGGGTGGAGGTTGCTGCAAGAGGTTCCCCATCCCCCACCTCACCCGAATTCAGGATGGGAAGGAGCAGGAGGCTGGGGGCTGGGACTTGTGGCTGCTGCGGCCCCAGGAGCAGGAGAGCCCCTGGTTCTGAGCAGTGGAAGGGTGGGGGGGAGCTAGAGACACAATGTGGGCCTTGGGAGCAGCTTCCGTGCATGGACACCTTGTCCAAAACCTGCTCCCAAATGCAGTGAGGGAGCCGGCAAAGCCAGAACGGAAGGCTGTTGACTCCCAGCCCAGGGCAGGCAGTGTTGGTGCCCTGATCGGTCTCTCCGAGCCTAGGGGCCCTGGCTTGACCCTGAGGATTGCCCACATCTGCCAGGACAGAGAACCCACGCCTCACAGCTGAAGCCGCAGACCTAAGGGAAGCCAAGCACCCCACACCTGAGAGCGTTTCTGCCCGAGCTGGAGCAGGAGGGACAGGGTGTCAGGGGACCGGTGGGCTGTTCCTGTCCGCTCCTGTCCTTGCCCACAGCCTGACCTCCCCTGACCGACTGGCCGGGCTCCCCAAGGCCGTCAACAGCCGAACCCCACCCCCAAGGTTCCTTCCAGAGCCGTGATCTTTCTCGTCCAAGGAAGACCAAACTCCAGGACAGTAGGGCCCCCGTGGCCAGGAGCCTCAAGGCTGCCTCTAACTCTCCAGAGTGCCATCTCTTTGCTGCACAGGGACAGGCCATCACTGGCACAGATTATCTCCAGTCACACCGTAAAAAGCTCAGGAAAGCCGTGAAGTCTGAGATTCAGCACCTTCTTCCTTTGAAGGGCTGACATTATTCAGAAACGGGGAGAAATGTAATGGGCAAAACTGTCCTGGTGGGAACTGGATTCTCTGGAAACTGGGCTCCAGGTGGGTGGTCCTTACGATTTGCTTCCAGGGATGAAGGCTGAATCCTGAAGGTCGAGCTTGGCTCCTCACGTGCCCTGGTTTGGTGGGGCTCCGCACGGGCTCCTTGGCTGTGGTTCGTTCACCTTGGGGTTGTTCTGAGCAGGAAAAGGCAACAGATGGCAGCTGGGGGAGTAGATGCTACCCTATGTGTTTGCTAGTGAGCATGATCGACCCTGCTGGCTCGGATGGTAAAGAATCTGCCTGCCATACAGGAGACCCGGTTCCATCCTGGGGTCGGGAAAATCCCCTGGAGAAGGGAGTGGCTACCCACTCCAGTATTCTTGGGCTTCCCAGGTGGGTGCTAGTGGTAAGGAGCCCACTTGCAAATGTAGGAGACATAAGAGGTGCAGGTTCAATTGCTGGGTGCAGAAGAGTCCCTTGGTGGAGGGCATGGCAACCATTCCAGTATTCTTACGGGGAGAATCCCATGGACAGAGGAGCCTAGTGGGCTACAGTCCGCAGGATTGCAAAGAGTTGGACATGAATCAAGACTTAGCACACGATTGACCAAGTGCAGCTGAAAAATGATGGTTGGAATGGGCCTTCAGCTCCACAGCCAGGGACGCAGGTGCCAGGCACCTAGTGGGTGGAGGCACTTGGGAGAGGATGAGACGGCTGGATCCCAAGATGTGGTTCAGAAAGGGCATTGCAGATGCATCCTTTTAGCCAGTCTCCATCTTCTGTTATAAAAAGTGAAAAAAATATAGGAAGGGCAAATTGAGGACCGGGAAGATTACAGTAATATAGCTTCTCAGCTAATTGATGAGCAATTATGGCTAGTAATATTGTTCATTTTAATTGTGTTTCATCTCTATTTTGGTAATAAAGATTATTGTTTTGGATTATGACTTTATCCTCTGATACTAATTACTAACTTGTGAAATTAAAGTGTATATTTTCACATCCGGAAAAAAACTCACACTATGTCCTTATCTAATAGCTTCCTTTTCTGAACAGGCCAGTTGTTTGTGGGTGGTTTCATCGTTAACATCTGAGAAAGGCTCAGTTTTGGCAAGCAAAATAGGTGATATTTGGTTTATTTACCAAGAAATACAGGCGTACAAGGTGATGTTTTAAAGAGAATGAAAGAAAAGGGAAAGATTGCCGGAAATCTGAGATGTGACGGGACACAGTGAATTTACATAGAAGACTCATTTTTAACTTTAAAGGAGATGTCACGCTTTATAATCATTTCTGCAGGTTTCACGGTGGGGGCAACCACAGCATGAACCACCCCCGAGCTCTTAAATCCTTTAGCCACTGCCTGGCTTCTGCTCTCCTGAGACAGACGTCAGTTTGACGCGTTTACTTCTTGGGATTCCATTGTTTGTTTGTTGATTCACTTGCATTTATTCCTTTGACTTGCCAGGTCTTGGTTGCAGCGAGCAGGATCTGGTTCTGTGACTGAGGCTCAGACCCAGGCCCCTGCATTGAGAGTGTTGGGATCTTGGCCGATGAACCACCAGGAAAGCCCCTACACTTTTTAATTTTCCCACAAACTCTGCGTATCCAATGGCCCATATTTATGGCTGTCCTTTCCTCCTCACTTTCTCATCCTGACCATATGGACACTCAAGGAAATCTCCGATGACTAACCCCCAGCCAAGGCCTCGTTTCAGACCTCATGCAGAGTCACCACTTAGAACTTGACGTCATCAACCCCCTCTTCCAGCTTCAAACATTATAATTTCCTTCATAGTCTACAAGTACCTGTACTCACCGACATTCCACCCCACATAACTTAAAACCTGTGTGTGTTATCAGGGTGCTTCACACTCTAACCACAGTCGACAGCCTGGGGTCCTTCCCAGTCTTTTTTCTTTGTATGTATGTAGAGTGGGTGTCTGTAAACTCGTTGTTTTTTTTTTTTTGGATAGTGGGTCAGATGGAATGTGTTTCATTTTTTGCAGATCTCCATGGCAGCAACTCAGCTCTGCTATTGCAGCACGAAAGTCACCACAGACGGCATCCAGGTGAGCAAGCCTGGCTGTGTGCAGCTTTGCAAGGGCAGGCGGCGGTGCGGACTGGACCGCAGGCCGTGTGGGCCAGCCCTTAGCGCAGAAGTCCACGTGTGTGAGATGTGACGTCCATTTGGCTCATCTAATATCACACAGGAGCATTTCCTTTCATCTATCAAATCGTAATGGCTGCATAATATCCTACTCCAAACATTTGTGGTTATTTTATTTTCAAAAAGATGGTAACAATTTATAATTTCACTAGCAGTAATGAGAGTAATAACTACTACAGGCTTGAACTGAATCATTACGGGTATAAAGAAGGGCTATCTAATTAGATGGGAAACTCCGATACTTTGGCCACTTGATGCAAAGAGCTGACTCATTGGAAAAGGCCCTGATGGTGGGGAAGGTTGAAGGCAAAAGGAGAAGAGGGTGGCAGAAGATGAGATGGTTGGATGGCATCACTGACTCAATGGACATGGGTTTGAGCAAACTCCAGGAGATGGTGAAGGACAGAGAAGCCTGGCGTGCTGCAGTCCATGGGGGTCGCAAAGAGTCGACATGACTTAGCTTCTGAACAGCAACTACATGAGATTTTAGAGCCCTGGAGCTGGTATTTTTATCATCTGGGTCTCTTACATTGATCACACACCTTACAGTGAATTGATGTTCTCTGCGATGTGGCCCAAGCCCTATGTGCCGGAAGTCTTTCCCTCTGCATTTCTCATTCATCCCCTTAGCCAGCTCCGATTCATTTTCCAAGGGCATTACAGCTGGGAAAGGGGGCCCATGGCAAAGTCTGAGATGGGAGGGTGGGGATGTGCCTTGAAGCAGGCCTTCTGCTAGCTCAGATGGTTGATACCAGTGCCAGCTTAACCTCTGGGCACCATCCTAAAATCTTTCATTCAAGTGGTTCATCGAAAAGAGGAGGTGGTGTAAGATGCTCCAGGACTCTTTCCGCCATTTTTCCATGCTGCCATAATGGTGCGCATGAATGTCCTGGCTGATGCTCTCAAGAGTATCAACAGTGCCGAAAAGAGAGGCAAATGCCAGGTCCTTATTAGGCCGTGCTCCAAAGTCATCGTCAGGTTTCTAACAGTGATGATGAAGCATGGTTACATTGGAGAATTTGAAATCATTGATGATCACAGGGCTGGGAAAATTGTTGTGAACCTCACAGGCAGGCTAAATAAGTGTGGAGTGATCAGCCCCAGATCTGATGTACAACTCAAAGATCTAGAAAAATGGCAGAATAACCTGCTCCCATCCCGTCAGTTTGGTTTCATTGTACTGACAACCTCAGCTGGCATCATGGACCGTGAAGAAGCAAGATGAAAACATACAGGAGGGAAAATCCTTGGATTCTTTTTCTAGGGATGTAATACATAAAAATAAAATGCCTCAGAGGACTCTGGTGCTTCCTTAAGTCATTTTGAAGACACAAGAGTGTCTTCAGGAGTATACAGCCTTTGTGGTAACTGGTGAATGCTGTTTCCTTGAAGTACAAGAAAGTTTTGACTTGGTGTAACTTTCACCATCACCCTTGTGGCTCACCGGAGGAAGGTGTGTCTGGCCCTGGATGGTTGACTATGGTTTGGGGTCCAGATGGTGAAGCTGCCTCTTCTGGAGTCTTAAATTAACCCTTGAATGAGTGGTGCCTTTCCTATTTTTAGCTCAATAGAATACACATTTCATACCCTAAAAATATGATAAGTTACAGTTGATTATGTAAGTACTCATAAGGAAACAGATAATTAGAGTTCTACGGCTCACTAAGACTCAAAGTAAATTTGGTTGGCATATCAGGGACATGCCAGCAGTATGTGTTTATAAAATGTCATTCTTTTTAAAAAAAACCAGTACTGTAAACCTATCACCAAATGTATTCAGGAATTGGGCAGGGTTAGTAAAAGCAGTGCTGTCCAGTATACATCTAACAAGAGCCACATGTGTATTCAGAACTTCAGGAAGCCACATTAAAACAAGTAAAGAGAAACTTTTTTTTTCCTTAAAATAACATTTTGTGTTCAAAAATTAAAGTTTCACCATATAGATGATGTGAAAAAAAAAAAAAAAGATGCTCCAGGGTGTAATGCACCCACCTCACCTTCACAGCAGACCTTCCGTCAATGGCTCACTATTTCCCACTCAGGCAGCTGGCTGTCTTTACAAACAGAGATAGTCAACCCGCCCACTGTGCTGTGAGACCCGGATATTTCCACGCCCCACAGCACGGCCCCCGCCTCTCTGCGGTCCTGTTTCTTACCCCGTGCATCCTCAGGGGTTGCCCTAGAGACAGGGTCACGCTGAAACGCCCCAGCGCTAAGTTCCTCTTAAGCCCGGTTAGCTTCACATCCAGCCTCGGGCTCCTGGTCCCCTGGCCGCTCCTTTTCCTTGTATTTCTTAGAAATGCATGTGAAACAGGTATCACATAGCCGCAGAAGCAGAGAAAAGGTAGCTAGGTTGACAGGCCTTTAAAGTAGGCGAAGTAGGCTCAGTCTTCCTATTGTTTGTTTTTTTTTAAGCAAAAGCAATAGGATTTTTGCCCAGTTACCTTACCCTGGAGCATCTTACATCACCTCCTCTTTTCGATGAACCACTTGCATGAAAGATTTGAGGATGGTGCCCCGAGTTAAGCTGCCACTGGTGGCAACCATCTACAGGCAAGAAAGCAGAGCGCCCTGCCCCGAGCCTCTGTCTGACCTCGGAATTAAAAATGAATCACATTCCTAATGAACGTAATCCCGCAAATTCTCTGAATGGACAGCGCTGAGCGCAGCAGCTGGCACGAGCAAGTGCTTCCAAGAGGAAGAGCTCTTCCCACTGCTTCCGCAGCCAAGACGCCCCCTTGGCCCCTGGAATGTTGGAGGCGCAGTGGAGGGTGTTTGTTCTGATGACGGCCAGGGAAAGCCAGCACCTCCTTTTTGTTTGGCCACTTTGCATTTGTTAGACAGTGTCTAAATGCAGGGAAGCCAGACCCTAAACTCCTTTCGGAGGAGACTTCATTCCAGAGCGCAGCACCATGGGCTCTTTGCTGAGGGCCCCAGGCTAAGGGCGGTGGTTCCTCTTGGCCTCTCCAAATATCCAGGTCAGGGACTCGCTCCTCTTTGAGAACATCGTCTGATTTATTTTTCTCAGCACTTGTGCCAGAACCAACTGTATTAACAGGCTGTCTAATTGAGACTTGGCAGCAGGCAGGCCAGATCAAAGGCAGCCCCAAGCGCAGTTCTCGGATCCCAGGCCAGTGGGCACTTAGCGAGGCGCAGACGCGAGCCTGCCGCCCGCTTCCAGCAGCTGATGCCAGCGTCTCGGCCTCTGCCCAGGCTGCTCCACCACGGGCTCCAGAAGGAGCCACTTGTGAGCTCTTAAAGACAGCAACGAAGTGCCGCGCGGACATTGGTGATTCAGGGAAGGATGGAGGATGTGTCGGGGAAAGCCGTCTCCTAGCTTCCTCTGTGCTGTGTCTGTGAGTAGGAGGCGAGTACCCAGTCACCCAGGGTAGGTGGGGAATTGCTTTTTTTTTTTTCAGGAAAAAAAAGAACAAAGTTGAGGACTCACACTTTTTGACTTCAAAACTCAGGACAAGTTGCACTAACCAAGATTTAACAATATTGTCTTCCAAACAGGAACGGGAATGTCTCTGAATGTATTTACTTCTCATAAAAATTTCTTTCAGAAATGTTTTGTATGTTTTTAAAATTAATAGGCTATTTTTACAAAGAAATCTCAGTTTACAGAAAAGTCATGCAGAAAATTGCTGTTCCCATGTAATTAATATTCACTATCCCTGCCATGGTTTCCCCCATTTTCAACACCTTGCATTGGTGTGTTACAAGTGTTAAAACTGATGAAGTAAAATTGATTGGTTTTTATTAACTAAAGTCTACTGTTGACATTAGGATTCACTTTTTGTGTTGCATGGTTCTATGTGTTTTGACAAATGCAAACAGTCTTACATCCACCATTAAAGGATGGTAGAGAGTAAGTTCTCCATCTGAAAAATGCCCTGCACTTTACCTATTCATTCATTCCTTTCTCCCCTAGGCCTTGGAAACCACTGATCTTTCTACTGTCTCTATAGATTTGCCTTTTCCAGAATGGCACATACTTGAAATCCAACACTGTGGCCCAAACAAATACACTGTAGATTTTATAAATGCTAGTTTTATGTATTGGCTAATAAATTTTTATTTTATGAAAAATACTGATTAAAAAGAGGGCAAATCCTTTTCAAATCAATGTACTATCTCATTTGTTATCAATTTCTAATGCAGAGAAGAAAAATCTTTGATGTCACATTTAGTGGGGGCTCAATATATGTGCTTTCTTTTTTTCTTCAATGCAAAGGAAAAAAATTGTTTTATTTCGGCCTTCTTGACACTCTATCTAGCTATTTGGATGCTAATATCACATAGAGAAAAACTGTCACAAGGGGGACTTGGGTAATCAGATATGTGGAGTTAACTTTCCCATGGAAAACAATTATGATTGTCAAGTTCAATAATAACTAACCCATGTCTCAACTTTAGAAGAATAGTTAGATTTATAAAGCCCCTCCCAATTCCCAAATTGTTGAAATTATATAGGGTACAGCCTTCTCAGACCAGCTTTTTCACTTAGTTTTTATGATTTTAAGATTCTACCACGTCTTTTCCCGGCTTGATAACTCATTTCTTCGTATCATTGGGTAAGATTCCTTGTCTGGGTAGACCACAGTTTATCCATTCACCTACAGACAACAGGTTGCTTCCAGTTTTCGGTAATTATGAATAAAGCTTCTGCCAACATTCATGGTTGGGTGGGTTTCTGCAGGGACCTCAGGTTTCAGCTTTTTGGAGTCAACGTCAAGGAGCACAGTTGCTGGAGTCTATGGCAAGCCTGTGTGTACTTTGTCATAAAGCTGCGCCATGCTGCCTTCTCACCCGCCATGAGTGAGGATTCTTGGGTCTTCACATCTACCGGCACTTGGTGTTGTCAGGGTTTTGGGTTTTACCCATTCTATAGGTGCTTGGTGATATCTCATTTTTGTTTTAATTTGCAATTCCTTAATGATATGTGATAATGAGCATTTTAAAATAAACTTTGTTGCGATCTGTATATCTTTTTTTTGTGAGGTGTCTGGTCAGATCTTTGGTTCTTATTTTGACTGGGTTGTTTGTTTTGTAACTGTTGAATTTTTAGAGTTCTTTGTACAGGATGCAAGCGTGTGTTGTACTAGAATAGCACATATTTCAGTAATCTGAAAGAACGGATGGATCTCTGAGTGTGAAGCAGGAACACTTCCCTTTCTGACCTAGAAGATCTGGGGGAGATTTGTCTCTACCACCTGCAGCAGATGGAGCCATTTCTCCTAAGTGGGTTGATGCTCCCTAAGCTGCCATCATCTTCCCTGAGAGTTTCCAGATCTGGGTCTTCGGGGAGCACTTGGGACGCATTCATTCTGAGAGGAGCAGCTGATTCCAGCCCTGGAGGTTAAGTGTGAATGGAAAACAGCTGGTCAAGTGGAAGCCAAGGTGAATGTAGGCAAGAGACCTTTGCAGTCACACATAACAGGCGCTCAAAATAATGTCTGTTCGAAGCAGGACTGGGAGGGTTCAGCTGGGCTGGAGGCTCCTTGAAGGAGGGGCCTATGCCCTCATTTGCGTAATCTGTTATCACACAGGAAGTGTAGAATACACATATTAGAAGTTCAAGTGCTCCTTGAATTGTGAACTAAATTGAGTGACAATAGGCTATTTTAGTTATCTATAAAGACACCGCCCCAGAACTTAATGGCTTACAACAACCCTTTCATTGGTGGTTTAGTGGTTGAGCTGTGTCTGACTCTTGTGACGCCTTGGCCTACAGCCCACTGGGCTCCTCTGTCCATTGAATTCTCCAGGCAAGAATACTGGAGTGGGCTGCCATGCCCTCCTCCAGAGGATCTTCCCGACCCAGGAATTGAACCCAGGTCTCCTGCATTGAGTCAGATTCTTTACCGACTGAGCTACGAGGGAAGCCCTCCCTTCCGTTATCCCTCCTGTTCTCTTTGTTGACTGAGTTCCACTGGCTGGTTCTTGGGCTGGTCTCACGTTGGGTCCTTCATGCAGGTACAGTGAGATCATGGCTGGAAGCAGGGTCACCTGCAGGCCCACCTGGGACCCAAGCCTGGCTGGACCCCCCTTGCTCTCCATATAGGGTTGAGCATCTTCTTTCCATGTGACTCTTCGTGTGGTCTTTCTCTGCTGTCTCCCTAGCAGAAAAGCTGGACCCCGCTGCATGGCAGTTCAGGGCTCCCAGCAAGTTCGTGGAAGGTCCCGTCATGAGGTACTTAGCAAACCAAACCTTTGCTTCTATTGATGTTTCTCACATCCCACCCAGCTAAAACAACTTACACGACCAAGCCCAGAGTACATTTGGGAGGAGACTCCAAAGTGACAGGAATATTGGACATGTGGTTTACTGGGGCCACCATTGGAATATCCCACCAGAGGCAGGGAAGGTAAGGCTTCCAGGAAGTGAGTGGGGACAACATCCCACACCGCCCTGTGTGGTTCTAGTTTACGGTCACGTGCATGCTTGTGTGTTAAGACGGTTCAGTCGTGTCTGACTCTTTGTGACCCTAGGGACTGTAGCCTGCCAGGCTCTTCTGTCCGTGGGGATTCTCTAGGCAAGAATACTGGAGTGGGTTGCCATGCCCTTCTCTCGGGGATCTTCCTGACCCAGGGATCGAACCTGTGTGAATTGGCAGGCAGATGCTTTACAGTCTGAGCCACTTGTGGAAACAAACAAACAAAAAATAACACACCCAGTATAAGAGCTGTCAGATCCTGGTGACCATCAGATTTCACTGGGCTGAAGGAGCGCAGCCTTGACCCTCTTCTCCCTGGTAGGGTGGGCCACAGAAACGAACGAGGCAACACTTAAAGGCCCTGTGTAAGTGGTCTGCCCGGGAGGGCTCTGGGGGCTGAGGGTAGCGGGGGCACCTGGCAGACGGTCCCTAGAGCTGTGGGGAGGACCGGCTGGAGATGAGGAGGCTGCAGGGGCATTGGAGGGTCTTTTGATTCCTCCTCCTGCTCACTGCTGAAGCTACCGAGAGTTTCTCATTTCAGACCCAATGCCCTAGGGAGCCTCTGGTTTCCCCTTTGTTCTCCTGTCTCCTAAGAAGGCAGTTCTGCTGAGATCAGCAGGGGTCAGGGGCCAGGGCTCTAATTACTTTCATTCCTTGAGTTGCTGGGAAGGGTCTTGGGAAAGCGATGGAAGGCCTGCGTGTCGCTCCTGGATGAAGAGCCATACGGGGCTCACACACTCACGCTAACTTGGGCTGTTGCTGGGGAGGCCGTTGCTTATTTGAAACAGCAGCACCGATGCCTGATGCCGGAGACCCCAGGGGAGGTTTAAGGATAAGAGAGACCTGGGGCTTTTTGTAGACAATGGAAGTTGGTTTACAACCTTGGAAAATAAAAGTCGGGGTGGAGGCATGTGCAACAACCTTTAAATTGATCTGAGGGTTGAGCCAGACACAAAAAGGAAGGTAAAAGAAGAAAAGCTTCACAGGGAGGGCATGGAGGTGTGCTCACCCAGCCTGGTTGCCATGGAGATGATGTCGCCCTCACATCCCCAGTGGGGCACTCAGGAGTGACCTGGCACTTTCGTGCTCAAGAAACCTTGAACTCAGCAGAGACCTGATCAATTGATTGGCTAGCAACACCACCTTGTCATTTGATCACCTGTTTCCAGGATTAAGTTACTCCTATTGGGCTTCCCTGGTGGCTCAGTGGTAAAGAATTCGCCTGCAAGGCAGAAGATGCAGGTTCTATCCCTGGGTCAGGAAGATCCCCCGAAGGAGGGCACAGCAACCCACTCCAGTATTCTTGTCTGGGAAATCCCATGGACAGGGGAGCCTGGTGGGCTACAGACCACGGGGTTGCAAAGAGCTGGACACGACTGAGATGCACACACACAGTGCTATGATTAGAGCCATTTTCTGTGCTTGGACAACTCTCACGTAAGAGTCAAAAAATCAGAATTGAATCAATTAACCGTAAAATTAAGCAACATGATATAAAAGTTTACCTTTAATGGTTAAGAGTTATTAAGGGCTTCCATGCAGGTATTGCTCTAAGGGCCTTACCTGCAGGAGCCCACTGGACTGTCACACAGCCCTGCTGAGAGTTTGCCAACAAAGGTCCGTCTAGTCACGGCTGTGTCTTTTCCGGTGGTCATGTATGGATGTGAGAGTTGGACTGTGAAGAAGGCTGAGTGCCGAAGAATTGATGCTTTTGAACTGTGGTGTTGGAGAAGACTCTTGAGGGTCCCTTGGACTGCAAGGAGATCCAACCAGTCCATCCTAAAGGAAATCAGTCTTGAATGTTCATTGGAAGGACCGATGTTGAAGCTGAAACTCCAATCCTTTGGCCACCTGATGCAAAGAGCTGACTCATTGGAAAAGACCCTGATGCTGGGAAAGATTGAAGGCGGGAGGAGAAGGGGACAACAGAGGATGAGATGGTTGGATAGCATCACCGACTCAATGGACATGAATTTGAGTAAGCTCCTGGAGTTGGTGAGGGACAGGGAAGCCTGGTGTGCTGCAGTCCATGGGGTCACAAGGAGTCGGACATGACTGACTGAACTGGACTGAAACTTGAGTTGGGGGCACAAAGAGTTCCCATAGCCCCCTGCCCCTGAGACGATCAAGTTGTTGCTGTGCTGTGATTGTGCATGTGAACGGTGCACACTGGTGCTGACTGGAGATGCAGGTTGGTTAGGCTCTATCTCTGGGGAGTGGTTACAATTCCAGGGCAACACTCTGTCTGGACCTTGGGAGTCCAGCGTCCTTCACGTGCCTGGAGGGTGGTCCGGGATGATCTCTTATTTCCGTGGGGCCGAGCACAGGGATGCTGTGTCTGTGCCTGGTCCCGTCCTCTCCTGATGCCAGGCTCCGCTCCCCGTGCCGCTCTGGCTGGGATTTGGCTCCAAGTGTTGCCAGCTGCTGGGCAGACAGGCTGGAACTGAATCCAGGAAAGGCATCCCCACAGGCCTGGTTGCACGTCTGGTCCAGGGCTCGAAGTGACTGCAGAGCCGCGACCCACGAGTTAAGAAATTCACCCCCAGGCACTTCTGGGCAGTCACTGGCTCATCTTTGCTGACATGGTCTCCCTGGATTTCTAACACCAGGAGTGTGCTTTGTGATCGCTGTCTCTTCCTTGGCTCCCTGACTCTCCCTGCTGGGGGCAGTGATGCCCTCACAGGCTCCCTACAACCCTCCCCAGCCAGCACCCTCCCAGGAATTCACCTTGATCCCCAGACCCAGCTTCTGTAGCTGTGGGGAACATTTCCTGGCTTCGAGGAGGCTGGCAGGACTGGGATCCTTCAGGTAGCTCCTTCTTGGAAGGAGAGGAGGGTCTTGGTCTCAACAACTTGTTCAATGAACCACGGGGCCCCCAAAGGCTGGGAGGAAGTGGGGGGTGTACAGAAGAAGTGGGGGGTCATTTTCAGTCCACTTGGAAGGAGGTGCTGACCCTTCATTTCCCACTTGAGGATTTGAACTCTTGGCTGGGGTCCTTCCAGCTGGAATGTCCTTAGATTTCAGGAAATACATCTGACTATATATATCCTCCACACTTTTTTTAATGATAGAAATGCATGTTCATTGTAGAAAAAAAATGAGAAAATAAAGATTATGAAAAGATAAAGAATTAAACCCAAACTTAGTGTGATCTCTATGACTATTTTGGTGTATATAATTCTGGACTTTTCTCCTGGGTATTTAGATGTGTGTGTGTGTGTGTGTGTGTGTGTGTGTGTGTGTGTGTGTGTAAGCAAAATAAAATGAGTTTATTCTATTAAATATAGTATCTTATAACCTGTGTTTTTGCTTTAACAATATACCTTGGACATCTTTTGGTGTTTTTTTCTTTTGTTTCTTTTTGTTTTTAATGGACACAGGTCACAGGAAGACTAGAGATTAAGGGAGGACTTCCCTGGTGGCTCAGACGGCAAAGCATCTGTCTGCAATGCTGGAGACCTGGGTTCGATCCCTGGGTCGGGAAGATCCCCTGGAGAAGGAAATGGCAACCCACTCCAGTACTCTTGCCTAGAAAATCCCATGGACAGAGGAGCCTGGTAGGCTACAGTCTGTGGGGTCACAAAGAGTTGGACACGACTGAGTGACCTGACTTGACTTTACTTCACTGGTGGCTCAGATGGTAAAGAATCCACCTGCAATGTAGGATACCCAGATTTGATCCCTGGATTGGGAAGATCCTCTGAAGAAGGAAATACCCACTCCAGTATTCTTGTCTGGAGAATCCCATGGAGGGAGGATCCTGGTGGGCTACGGCCCATGGGGGTCACAGAACAGTCAGATGTGCCTGAGCAACTAAGCAGGAGTGCAAGAGATGAAGGGAACATCGTCAGATGCAAGCAGATTGGCTCGATTAAACCAGCCGAACACCATTTGACTGTTAGACACTAGATGTAAGGGATGGTGAGACGTACTTCCTGTCCCCAGTAAGCTAGGGGAGATGAGACACACCCAAAATTGTATGGCCCAGCACCACATGATCAGCAATCTTCTGTAGGTACAAAACAGTTCTGTTGGGGGGTATCTGGAGGACTTCCTGGAAGAGGTGGCATTTGTGGAGTGGAGCAGCCTTTATTCTGTTACCTGGTAACCATTTGCATTTTCTCTTGTGAGTGACGGTCTGTGAGAGGAGTCAAGAGCCTTGGCCTTGGGGTAGATGCATCTGGGTGCCAGGCTACTCTGTCACTTTCTGGCTGTGTGACATCGAGCAAATTCCCAAGTCCTCTGAGCCCTGGGCTCCTTCTCTGCCAACTGTGCATAATTGTACCTACTTCATCGGGTCCTTGGCTCAGTGATAAAGAATCGCCTGCAATGCAAAAGATGTGAGTTTGATCCCTGGGTCGGGAAGATCCCCTGGAGAAGGAAATGGCACCCCACTCCTATATTCTTGCCTGGGAAATCCCATGGACAGAGGAGCCTGGGGGGCTACAGTCCATGGGGTCGCAAACAGTCGGACACTGCGGATTGACTGAATGGCAGCAACAAAGCACATGGCTGGTGTCGGAACCCCACAGCGGTGTATTGTAGACGCTGGAGACAGGGTTACGGTCGTTATGATTTGGCAGAACAACTATTTATCTGTAAACCTGTAATGAAATGGGCAGAAACTATGGGAGCTTTTAAGAAATTAGGAATAAAAGTCTTAAATGATTTCTTTGTCCTCCAGAATACATGCTCAACAAATCCAATTAACTCTTAGGAATTATTTCTGGCACACACACACAAAACAGATGCTGCGTATTCATAAGCTGGTCTGATTTAAATTTTGGGAAATTCAGAGAATCTGTTGAGATGGACTCTTGCAGGCAATGAACTATTCCTCTAACGATATCAGGAAAATTCTGATATTACTCTGAAATAATACTGTACTGATATTACTCGGAAATCACTATGTGTTCTGCCATTTCTCTGGAATAATATTACACTTAATTAGTAGAAGATGTCAGGTGAAAAGTTTTATTTAACTTAGATGAATCACCGTATTAAATTCCAGGCTCAACAGATAATCTCTTTTCTTGGTGCTTTTATGAAAGCAACAACATTCGGATTTGATCAGATTTGGTCTGTTTATAGTATTGAGAGCCATAGTGAAAAGAAACTCCTGTTTGTCTTTCTAATTAGGCCAGTCTCCAACGAATATAAACAAATTACAATGTGGCATGTGTATAAATATGAAACAGATAAAACCTTTTGCTTTTAAGGTGTTAAGAATTTTCTTAACGTCTGTCCAAATGAAATGCTCTTTTAAAAACACCCACACACCACATACACCCTCACGGAGGGCAGTGATCCTAATTTCTCTCGCCACCTGAAAGTCACGGCTAAATTAAATTAATACATGAGAGACTTGTTTTGTTCAGCTCCTGCAGTAACTACTTCTGTTTCTTGAAAGGCCTTTCTTTTCACTGACTTCCTTATCTGAAAAGGTTTACCGTGTCTTCGTTCAAGTGGTTGTCATGCTTTAGAAAAATCACAAGCAGCAAAAAGTCAGAATTGTCAGTTCAGAAGACACTGCTTGTTCCACTGGGTACCACTGAGCAAGTGATGCTGGCAAACGATCTTTAGAAAAAAAAACAGAGGATGGGAACGGAGGCAGAATGAAGATAAAAAGGGTTGCTGGCTTTATTCTCACTGAAGGCTGGCAGCAGGAATCTGCAGGAGGGGGACGCCTATCAGATAGGTCATCTGTTGGGTAATGAAGAATAGAAGACAGGAGACAGGCGGGGAGAGGTGATGCGCCCTCTCGGAGGGCCGGAGCGCCCGGAGAGGCAGGAAGACACAGCCTTAGGCGCTGATCACCTTTCATTTACAGCCTGGGCTGCTCGTGGGGCAGAGGTTTCCCGGGGAAGGGCGCCCATTGATAAGGTTATAGGTAAGCCTGAAAACCCTGCTCATTTCCCCCTGGTCTCGTTCATTATGGATTCATGTCTATCTGTACAGGGCATCCTATTAAAAATTACTCACATGTCAAAAATATCCTAGTCCTGTGATATTTATACTCCTTTCCTACCATCTTATTTTGTGTGACCGAGGACGTCGTGCGGTTTTAGGAAGAAGCAGAGAAATGACGGTAATAGGTAGTAACAATTTTACATGCACGGCTTTGTCCAGGAATTCCTGCCCCGTGGGGCACCGCTCATAAAATGCGCTGTGTTTGGCTTTAAAAAAGGTACTCAAAAGATACACCCTCCATGAAGGCTGATTTATAAATCTCCAGTTTAAAGTCATGACGGCCTCTGTGGACTATTACGGCTTTGGGTTTCTACAAGAAGGTTCAGTTTGGCATCGTTATCTTGAAAAAAGCCATCTGCTGACTTGAGGACTCTTGGCTGGGCAGTTGGGGGGGGGGTCCCTGCAGGCTTGCGAGGGGTGTGCCTAGGGAGGCCAGAGCATTTGACTGAACTTGGGGAAGCAGGAATTAAGATGAATTTGGCCCTTTTTTCCAGGAAACCCGGAGTCTTCCTCCTCTGTCTACTCTGGAGGCAAAGGGTCCTTCAAGCCAAGTGCACTTGGGCCAATTCCTCCCCCATTCCCCTGCCCCACTGCAAGAATACTGGAGTGGGTTGCCATTTCCTCCTCCAGGAGATCTTCCCCACCCAGGGACTGAACCTAGGTCTCCGGCATTGTAGGAGGATTCTTTACCAGCTGAGCCACCAGGGAAGCCCCTCCACTGCCCCCCCGCAAGGATCGTTAAGTCAGATCTTTAAGAAACATGCTAGGATTGCATGGGCTAGGGAGGTGAACCCCAGGAGACCACGTCCTCTGGCCAGCCCGCTGGAATCAATCATGACCATTCGGGTTCACTGAGAGAAAGTAGGAGGCGTTGTCTTCGTATCATTGTCTGGGGTACAGGCCACCCTGCCAGGGCAACCAGGCACTGGGTGCCCCCACACCAGTCAGCCAGAGAGCTGTCAGCGTCGGCCCCTGGTCGCTGGCCTTGCCATTCATCAGCGGCCTTAGCTCAGGCCCAGCCAGTGCCTTGCACGCATACAGGCATCATTCATCACGTCCGCCCTCCTTCACAAGCAATCTAAGGATGTATGATTCTTTGCTTTCTGCCTCCTGACATGTGGGCCTGGCCACGGGACCCGGCAGTAAATATCTATCTTAAACAAATTGCTGTCACTGCCAAGTCACCGGGGGCGTTTAAGAGGGAATTAGGAATTAAGAATTTGTGGCGATGGGTAATAAAAGATGGATTGGCTTATTTGCGTGGCTCTGCAAATGTGTGCATTAAAATAGGGGGGGAAGGCTAAAATAAGACAGCAATTTACACATCTGAATCAGTCATAGCCAGTTATCTGGCAATTAATTTGCTAGTTACTTTGTTAAAATGGTGTGTGGGTCTATGTCATGTCTGAACGTATATGTCTGCATCTGCGTCTGGCATTTGCGTGTGTGTTTATTACAGTGTACGATGTATTTACGTATATAAATACGTGCATTGTGTATGATTTACATGCAGGTATAGTGTAGAATGGGCTTCCCTGGTGGCTCAGATGATGATGAATCCGTCTGCAGTGGGGCAGACATGGGTTCAACCCCTGGGTAGGGAAGATCCTCTGGAGGTGGAAATGACTATCCACTCCAGTATTCTTGTCTCCTGGAGAATTCCATGGGCAGAGAAGCCTGGCAGGCTTCAGTCCGTGGGGTTGCCGAGTCAGACATGACTGAGCAACTAACACACACACACACACACACACACACGCACACACACAGAGTATAGAATGGGGAAGTTAAGACAAAGAGACCCTGCTTGTGTGTCTCAGTGGCCATAGCTTAGCCTAGGCTTGTGCTGTGCAAAGGTGGCACTTTAAATGTCTCCTGTTTCTGTGCAGGGTGGTAGCTTTTATTTGAATCATTCAAAATTCAACTGGAGAAAGTCTTTGTGCCCACACTTTAGAATTTTGTCTATTTTGGCAATCTGAAAGGGGGAAAAAAAAAAGGTTAACTGATGCTGAGAGCTTGGTTACCTGGCTTAGATTTTCTATGCAGTCAGTACCCTGACATGAGAAGATTATGATGTTGAAATCAGGCTCACAGATGTAGCTTCTACTTTCTAAGCCAGAAAGTCCTCCAAATTGTTAAACCTAAATTTTTTTTTTTTTTTTAATCTTCCTGTTCAGGCCAAAAGGGTAGCTCTGGGGGAAAAAAAAATCAACTTTTTTTCTTTTTACTATAAAGAGATGCAGAGGGACATTTCAGGAGGTGAGTGCTTGTGGACTGTCTGTGCATGTCAGAGATATAGCGCTGCTCGAGGTGGACGGCAGGTGCTGGGGCCCGTGGGAGGCGGCCCAAGGGCGCCTGTCTCCGATGGACTGTGTTCCGTGCAGCCGCGAACGGCCTGGTTCACGTCCGGGGGAGGGAGTCCTGAGTCATGGGGGATGAGTGCCCACTTCTGTTGGGATAAAAGTGGGGGGCTCAAGACGCAGCTTTGGTCTTCCCGATGTAGGCAGCCACTCTGGGCGCTCCCCAGAGTGTCTGGAGGGGTGCCAGGGTACTCCAAGCTTCTGGCCTCCCCCCGGCTGCTTTCTTGGCCCTGGTCTTTCCCTTCTCTCTCCGCTTGGTACCAAGTGCTGATAAACTTGCTCAAACTGTTCACGACAGTCCCTTTCTCTGTTGGTTTTTTTGTGGTTGAACAGAAAGCTTCTGATGTTTTGACCTGTCGAGTTAAAGAAATAGGGGGCATGTTGTCCCCCAGGAAGAGCTTGTGCCTGCGTGCTGAGTCACTTCAGCCCTGTCCACTCTTTGTGATGCCGTGGACTGAGAAGGAGCTTAGTAGAAATCTGTTGGTGGGGCAGCAGAGGGCCATGGGCTCTGAGCTTCGTGCATGCCCCTGCTGGGAAGGAAACTGGGGACTTGGGGCCCTGGACCAGGCTGTGACTTACGGGTTGGGAGAAAGGGGTGCTGTAGGGGAATTTGGGGGGGGTGTTGATTTTGCAGGGTCCCTGGGAGGTGGGGCTGCCGCAGTAACAAGGCACAGAGTGACTTGAACATGGGACATCTGTTTCAGCCCTGGAGGCAGGACGTCCACGATCCCGGCACTGGCAGGGCTGGCGTGTGCGAGGGCCCCTTCTTGGTTCTTGGTTCGTAGGCGGCCCTGCTGTGCCCTCCGTGGGGGAAAGGCCAAGCAAACTGGGTCTTGTTTGAAAGTGAAACTGGAAGTCACTCAGTCGTGTCTGACTCTGCCACCCCATGGACTATATAGTCCATGGAATTCTCCAGGCCAGAATACTGGAGTGGGTAGCCTTTCCCTTCTCCAGGGGATCTTCCCAACCTAGGGGTGGAACCCAGGTCTCCCCCATTGCAGGCAGATTCTTTACCAGCTGAGTCACAAGAGAAGCCCAAGAATACTGGAGTGGGGAGCCTATCCCTTCTCCAGCGGGTCCTCCCGACCCAGGAATTGAACCAGGATCTCCTGCATTTCAGGCAGATTCTTTACCAGCTGAGCCACCAGGGAAGCCCAGGAATACTGGAGGGGGCAGCCTTTCCCTTCTCCAGGGGATCTTCCCAACCCAGGGATGGAACTCAGGTCTCCCCCATTGCAGGCAGATTCTTTACCAGCTGAGCCACAAGGGAAGTCTGGGGTCTTGTTTACGAGGGCTCCAATCCATTCATCACGGAACTGGGGGCTAGCACCTCAATATATGAATCTGAGAGGTGGGGACACAGATATCCTGCCCACGGCATCTCACCCTGGAGACAAGCCGTGACAAGGATGGTGCAAGGGCTTTAAGACCCCTGCCCCCAGCTCCTAGTAAATGCTTTTGTGCACTCAGCTTCCCGCCTCGACTCCTTTCCTTTTCCTGCTCTGCAGTCAAAAAGCCTCAGCCACAGACTTTTGGACTCTGTGGGAGAAGGCGAGGGTCGTCTGATTTGAGAGAATAGCGCTGAAACATGTATATTACCATATGTGAAATAGATCTCCAGTCCAGGTTCGATGCATGAGACAGGGTGCTCAGGGCCAGTGCACTGGGACAACTCTGAAGGATGAGATGGGGAGGGAGGTGGGAAGGGGTTTCAGGATGGGGACACATGTATACCCGTGGTGGATTCATGTGAATGCATGGCAAAAACCACCACAATATTGTAAAGTAATTAGCCTTCAATTAAAATAATTTAAAAAGAAAAGCCTCAGCCATTCCTCTGCACCTCCTTCCCCTTTGCCCCCACTCCCACCAGCTCCCCTGCCTTCAGCCCACGTTCCTGTCCCCGTGGCATGTCCCTGGAGTCCTAGAGTCTTCAGATAACGCACAGAATGGCCCTGGCCAGGTCGCTCCTTCTCGACTCCCCTGTCCTCTACCCTGCTGACCATGCCCTGGGCTCCAACCTCCAGTGTCTGGGCATCTTCTCCATCCTTGCTTGGTTGGCACATCCTGGGAGGCGGGATGGTGGTCAGAGCAGCTTCTTACCCCCAGAGAAGCTTCCAGAGTCCTGCTAGACTGAGCCAGCTACCCTTCCTCGGAGCATCCCCGAACCTCTGACTGTGCCAAGCTTGGTTCTGATCACACCATGATCTCTCTGCCGTATCCTCCCTGCTGCCCCATCCCCACATCCCAGCCCTGGCTGACTTTGTAACCCCCGTGTCCACACTGCCCAGCTCACCAGTGGTGGTTGAATGAATAAACCCAGTTCTATCAGAATTCACTTCCAGTCCTGACAGCTTTGTATTTACTGGGCAAGATAGTGTCTTTGCAGTTTTTCTTGAAGACCTTAATTTTTGCATTTTTAAAAAACATTTGTTTACTTATCAATTTTTAATTGTGGAGTAGTATATTAGTTTGAGGTGTCCAGCATAGTGGTTCAGTATTTTCACAGATTATATTCCATTAAATGACACAAGCCCTTAATTTTTANAGCCCTTAATTTTTAAATGACAAAAAGCATCTGCGGTTAAGTTGGTTCTTTCCAAAAGTAGGTTTAAATACTAAAATTCTTCATTGGAGGAAAAAAGTGAAATTGGGCCAGTTAGCAGTACACTTTGTAATATTTGGTTCAGTTTTTCATATATGATCAGAAAGCCAGACTATGCTTCCCAGTCCCACAAATGATGGTATTTCCAGGGCTCAGTCAATGTCCTATACATTTCAAGCCTTGTAATTGAAAACAAAATGCTGGAGTCCCAAAAGGAGTAGGTTTTAGGTTTTCCCATCATCGTTTTTTCTCCCCCCTCTTCTAACTACCAGCTGACTTTCAACAAGGACCCTTCATAGGCTACTGCACCTTACAATTTTTCTCCACGGAATCCTCAAAATAACCTACAACGCACCCTTCATCCCCATATTACAGATGAGAAAACGGAGGCTCAGGGAGGCTTGGCCACTTAGCCACATGTCCATGGGGAGGAGTGGTGGAGCTGATGTTTGCAGCCGGTCTGGACAGGATTCTGTCACCTCTCACATTTCCTGTGTTTCACCCAAGGCTTGTTTTTGAAAAGATAAGTCGCTTTCATCAAATCTGTAGTGCTTGTGTGTCAAACACCCACATCAGAGCTGGAGATGGAAAGGTGTGGGTTGTTCTAGATTTTTCAAGGTTCTTCCGGGGCAAGTAGGGAGCAGTTCAGTGAGGAGACAGGTGGCGAGAGAGCAGAGTTCAGTTCAGTCGCTCAGTTGTGTCCGACTCTTTGTGACCCCATGGACTGCAGCATGCCAGGCCTCCCTGTCCATCACCAGCTCCCGGAGTTTACTCAAACTCATGTCCATTGAGTCGGTGATGCCATCCAACCATCTCATCCTCTGTCGTCCGCTTCTCCTCCTGCCTGCAATCTTTCCCAGTATGAGCAGCACAGGGCCCTGCAACATGAATCAGGAGGCTTGTCCGGACCCCAGGGAGGGCCCTGTGGAGTGCGGGGCCCTGGGGTTGAAGATAGAGGGACTAGTGAAGGGGACCACGGGTGGAGAGGGTTGGAAGTCAGAGCTGCCAAGACAGGCAGGGGAGAGAGAGGCTGCAGACTGGGTCCAGAGGTGTGATGAGGTCCAACCCCCCCACCCCCGCCCCTGACCCCTGCTTCCCGGCTTGTGAGTAGCACCCGAGCCCGCTGGTCCTGTGTGTGGGGTCAGTCCTGGGAGATGGTTAAGGATGGAGGGGTCACAAACTGCTGTATATTTCAGAATCACCTGGGAGCTC
>SJYQ01001188.1:146577-196393 GCA_006410935.1 Redunca redunca
TTTTTTTTTAATGTGACCCCACATTCTATGACCTGGAAGGATAATACTATTTTAATCTGTTATAGGATAATAATATATTAATAAATTAAGAAGATTTCATAGCCAGGGGCAAAGGGAGAATTGGTGAGAAAGCTGACTTTCTAGTCATTTGCTCTGGGGAGTGGGGGAATGCCAAGGGTAGGGGGTGGGGACATGGGGGATAGCACTTATCTGGGCTCTGCGGGGAGGGGGAGACCCTTTGGGTGGGAGATGAGGGGGTGCTGGGACACAAGAGCCCCTTCCTGCTGGGCTGTCTCGCTGCCCACACTGAGTGTCTCAGCTGCGTTCCCCTCGGGGAGGTCTCCCTTTCTGTCAACCCCCCACTTCGGGGGCTCAGCGGCAACCCAGGCAGAAGGGGGCTTTCACAGCAGGTCGCTGTGGTCTGGGCTCTCCTTCCTCCCACCTACCAAGGGGACCAGGCTGGGTCTTTCTCCAGAGCCCAGAATCCCCCTCACCTGGCACCTGCCCGCTCCAGCCCTTGGTGCCCTGGGCGGAGATCCCTTGGATTCGGCTCCTCTGCGTCCCATTACGCCTGGTGGCTGGCTCGTCTGTACTCAGCAGGCCTTTCTGCAGACCACTGAGTCATTAGCAGAGATGAGATGAATCCAGATGTTCAGGAACACGACAGAGCTACACGGACCACCACAGGGACAGATAAACACGAGACGTGTGCAAGTGATCGGGTACAAGTTTGGCAAGTCAGAGGCTGGTGACATGTTGCGGGGGCAGGGGGGGGGCGCGGGGAGAGAAGGGGAAAGTGCCTTTATCCCAAGTCCCTGGCTCAGTGGTAAAGAACCTGCCCGCCAATGCAGGAAATGTAAGTTCAATCCTTGGGTTGAGAGGAGCCCCTCGAGAAGGAAGTGGCAACCCATGCCGGTGTTCTTGCCTGGGAAATCCCACGGACATGGAAGCCTGGTGGGCTACAGTCCATGGGGTCACAAAGAGCTAGACACAACTTAGCAACTGAACAACAACAGTGTGGAGGATTAGAGCACCCTCCCAGAGGGAAAGGGGTTGTAACTGTTTCAATCGCACTTGAAGGGGGTGATCATTCTCGTCCCAGAGCCTCTTCTGATGTTAGGAAGGCAACTTCCGGCCTCTGCAAAGCTGGGCGGGAGCATTCCTGGCCTCACTGTGCGCAGTGGAGCGTAGGCTCTAGAGTTAAAGGGAGGTTATTTAACACCCCGAGGCTTCAGCTCTCCTGCTTCTAAAAGGGAATAATAGATATTCCCATTCTCAGAGGCCAGGAGCGTTAAGGAACCTGTGTTAAGTGACATATTAGCTCAAGCTCATTAAAGACGGGCTGTTAGGATGGCTGGATTTAGTCTTGCTTTCCTCAGTCATCTCCAGTGAGCCGTGCATCAAACTCCAGGCTCACTGATCTGAGAGTGGGATCTGGACTTAAAATGTGTGCATTTCAATAAAATACTGAAAAGCAAGGGCTGGGTTTTCTTTAATCTCTTGTTTAAACACAGCCCGGGGACTTCCCTGGTGACCCAGTGGTTAAGACTCTGGGTTCCCTGTGCCGGGGACTGGGGTTCCATCTCTGGTCAGGGAGCTAGATCCCGTGTGCCACACTTTGAATATCACACATGCTGCAGCTAAGACCCAGAGCAGCCAAATAAGTAAGTAAATAAATATTTTAAAAGATGTCTCTAGATATAGCCTTGGAGAAGGAAATGGCAACCCACTCCAGTGTTCTTGCCTGGAGAATCCCAGGGACGGGGGAGCCTGGTGGGCTGCCGTCTATGGGGTCACACAGAGTCGGACACGACTAAAGTGACTTAGCAGATATAGCCTAATGCGAAGATTATTGCCCTTGGAGTGGTAGCCAATAGTCAATGATTTCGAGGAAATTAATGGGAAAATCATGATACGTTGTACCCACTAAGGACTCTGAAAAAGGAAGAAGTGTTGTTTTGCAAAATTTAATTAAATATTTGCACCAGAAGTTTATTCAGGGTGACCCCTGGAATCACACTGCGAGCAATGTGACATGTTGCGCAGTGAGATATTTTACAGTTTGGGTCGTGGGAAGATTTACATGCGCAAGACATTTCAAATGTGAATGTGGATTAAAGATTTAGTGCATATAAAGCAGATCAGGCCAGTAATTGTGACACTGACTAAACCAAGTTGTCCAGAGAGTGTGCTCTACTTTGGGGAAATGATCACAAAATTTCATTTTGGATTTTCTGAATAAAAATGAACTTTGCAATGTTGATTCCTTTCTTCCCAGATCAACAAGGATGTCCTGTTCATCTTACGATGATCCCTGAAGATGTTACCTGTGTTCACACACCTTTGTTTAAAGTTTTATTAAAGGTAATCTCTCAAGAGAACAACTTCCAGAAATGATAGTGCCACTCTTGGTTTCTTTTAAGATCAACTCTCTGCTAATTCAAGTACAGGAATGTTGGAGGGAAGTTCAGCTGGATCCCTTATTTGTTGACTGGAGAAGGCACACGGATATCATCTTGCAAAGTCTGTTTTATTCAATTGTAAGTCTCATTCATTGATTTGTTCAATATATTTATGAATCTGAGCATTCAAGAAGGACCACCAAGCAATTAGTAACCAAGATTTGAAGCTCAGGAAGGAGAAGCACTCCTTGATTTTTTAAAATGTACTCATTCATTTCTTTAATAACCTTTCTTTGATGAGTGAAGGGTGCTCCCGGTCCTCCTGGGGTTCACAGCCTATCGATGACACAGGCCCTTAGGGATTCACTTTCCCTAGTGTGTGATAATCGAGGACCAGAGGAGGTTATAGGTAACACTGGGCTGGGCATGATCAGTCAGTGGGGTGGAGGGAGACAGAGGTGTCGTAAAGGTAGAGATGGAGCCAGAGACTCAGATTCGGGAGATGGCCAGGAGCTGATAAGAGAGGAAACTGTGCAAGAAAGCCCTTGAGCCTGAGGGTTAAGACATTAAGAGAAGTTGCATAATAAGGACCTGTTGTAGAGCTTGCTTCCCAGGTGGTACACCGGTAAAGAATCCGCCTGCTACCGCAGGAGTCGCAAGAGACACAGGTTCAGTCCTTGGGTCGGGAAGATTCCCCTGGAGAAGGAAATGGCACCCCACTCCAGTATTCTTGCTTGGAAAATTTCATGTACAGAGGAGCCTGATGGGCTACAGTCCATGGGGTTGCAAAGAGTCAGACACGACTGAGCGTGCACACACACATTTTATAGCACAGGGAACTATGTTTGCTATCCTGTGATAAACCATAATGGGAAGGAATGTATGTTGATGTGTAGTTGACTTGCTTTTCTGTACAGCAGAAATTAACATGATATTGTAAGTCAACTATACTTCAATAAAATAAATTTTAAAAAAGAAGGTGCTTAAAGCCACAGTAACCATCCCTGTCATATTCTGGGGGCCTGGAAGAAGTGAAATGTTTGAAAGATTCTGTCTCTCTCTCCTTTTGTCACCCGAGTTCTGAAGCCCAAGTCCCAGGTGCAGAAACTGTCTTTAACATTGCACATGAACCGAACGGCATGGTTGTGTTTATCAACTGGATGCAACACAGGGAAAACCAGACCGAACCAGCCAGCTCCAAGGCGGCTAGGTTTCATCTTTTCTTCTCTTTACGCATGCTTGCTAAGTTGCTTCAGTCGTGTCGGACTCTTTGTGACCCTAGGGACAGTAGCTGGCCAGGCTCCTCTGTCCATGGGATTCTCCAGGCGAGAATACTGGAGTGGGTTGCCATTTCCTGCTCCAGGGGCTCTTCCTGACCCAGGGATCAAACCTTCGTCCCTTATGTCTCCTGCATTGGCAGACGGGTTCTTACCAGCAGTGCCATCTGGGAAGCCCTTTCTCTTTACGTCCTTTATAATACATTACAAGGCTAAGACCTTCTCACCATGGGTATCATGACCCTACAAGGACCAAAAAGAAGGACTGTATTTCCTGAAACTCTCTGCCTTTTCCCTGGAGCTTCCCTGGTGGCTCTGATGGTAAAGAATCTGCCTGCAATAGGGGGGACTCGGGTTTGATCCCTGTGTTTGGAAGGACCCCTGGAGGAGGAAATGGCAACCCATTCCAGTATTATTGCCTGGAGAATCCCACAGATAGAGGAGCCTGGCGGGCTACAGTCCATAGGGTCGGAAAGCGTCAGACATGACTGAGCGACTTGGCACAGCTCTGCCTCTTCCAAGAATTGAGGTGATGTCATACCTCACCCATTTTGTTACAGGGAAGGGCACCCCTTCCAGGGCCCAAGACTGGGCTCTTGTCTAACACTTGGAAATGAATTGTCTGAGGAGACACAGGTGCTGAGAAACCAAGAGACTTTACTAGGGAGGAGCGCCCGGGGGGAGAGCAGTGGGCCAGGGGAGACCTGCTCTCACGGTGATGCGCTCAGTTTCCAGGTTGTCTCTGGACAGTCACTCTGACTCCGTCCTTACTGGTGGTGCACACATTGCTCAGCCAAGAAGGACGCCAGGAGGAGGATCCTGGGCTGTGGTAGGACATGTGGAGTCTCCTTTGACCTTTCCCAAATTCTTCTGGTTGGAGGTGGCTTGTTAGTTCTCTGTTCCTTACCAGGACCTCCTGTCATAAAACAACTCACACAAAAGGTTGCTATGGTGGCTGGCCAGGGTGGGCAGTTTTAGCCAGTGGGTTTCCCTTAGCACTTTGACCTTTTGTTGTAAAAAGTTTCCCTTGATCGGGGAGAAGGTGACTTTAGAACATAAGCCTCCCTTCTCCGTTTGCTGGCCATGGGATAAGAGAAATGGAGTATTCCTTGTGAATCAGGAAACAAGGTGTCACAGCCATCTGTGATTCCCACCCTCCAAATGTGCATTTCTGAGCCCTGAGGGCACCCAGGAAGGAGAAGCTGTGATCAGGCAGTCTCTGGGCTGTCTGATCAGTAACTGATCAGGTTGGCTGATCAGGAACTCAGGATGTGAAAACTGCAGGATATTGGCTCCACATAACTGAGACACACATGAAAGGAATGATTTCAGGGAGCCCAGACTCTTGCATCTTCCCAGTCATAGAAATGCACTAAATTCCTTAACTTGAGATATCTGGCTTTCTTTAATTCACAATAATCTTTTGATGGGCAGACTCCCTGCCCTTTCTGGAAAACTTCTATCCAACCTGGCCCTTCCCATTGCCTCCTCAGAGCGATTCTCTCAGGACTAGTTCAGCTGCTGCCTCCTGGGCTTGAAGTCCTAAAAATTCATCCCTAATAAAACATAACTCTCAACAAATCCTGTTTTGCTTGAACCAAACTCAGTTCCGACATTGGCAGCTTGGACCTGGTGTGGAAGGAACTGCTATAACCGAGCTGGACCTGATAGGGCCTTCCCAGGACAGGCCTCCCCCACATCGTCGCTTTAGCGCCTCTCCGAAGTACCTAAACAATGACATTTGATGAAAATTTTCTGAGTTGTCCTGCAGATGTAAAAAGCCTCCTCCTCTGCAACAAATAGAATATGTTGACTTGTTAGGAAGAGCACAAAGCCCTGGGCCTCCTAGAGCCTGAGGACTGGTGATGTTCACCCCTGTGACGTCACCCTGCTACCTCACCGTCAGCCAATCAGAGAACTCGGCACGGTCTGATCAGGTACCCTGTGACCTCCCTCCCTCTCTCAGTTCAGTTGCTCAGTCGTGTCTGACTCTTTTCGACCCCATGAATCACAGAACGCCAGGCCTCCCTGTCCATCACCAACTCCTGGAGTCCACCCAAACTCATGTGCATCAAGTTGGTGATGTCATCCAACCATCTCATCCTCTGTCATCCCCTTCTCCTCCTGTCCTCAATCTTTCCCAGCATCAGGGTCTTTCCCAATGAGTCAACTCTTTGCATGAGGTGGCCAAAGTATTGAAATTTCAGCTTCAACATCAGTCCTTCCAATGAACACCCAGGACTGATCTCCTTTAGGATGGACTGGTTGAATCTCCTTGCAGTCTAAGGGACTCTCAAGAGTCTTCTCCAGCACCACAGTTCAAAAGCATCAATTCTTTGGCACTCAGCTTTCTTCACAGTTCAACTCTTACATCCATACATGACCACTGGAAAAACCATTGCCTTGACTAGACGGACATTTGTTGGTAAAGTAATATCTCTGCTTTTTAATATGCTATCTAAGTTAGTCATAACTTTCCTTCCAAGGAGTAAGTGTCTTTTAATATGGCTGAAATCACCATCTGCAGTGATTTTGGAGCCCCCAAAATTAAAGTCTGACACTGTTTCCACTGCTTCCCCATCCATTTCCCATGAAGTGATGGGACCAGATGCCATGATCTTCGTTTTCTGAATGTTGAACTTTAAGCCAACTTTTTCACTCTCCACTTTCACTTTCATCAAGAGTCTTTTTAGTTCCTCTTCACTTTCTGCCATAAGGGTGGTGTCATCTGCATATCTGCTGCTGCTGCTGCTAAGTCGCTTCAGTCGTGTCCGACTCTGTGCGACCCCGTAGATGGCAGCCCACCAGGCTCCGCCATCCCTGGGATTCTCCAGGCAAGAACACTGGGGTGGGTTGCCATTTCCTTCTCCAATGCATCAAAGTGGAAAGTGAAAGTGAAGTCGTTCAGTCGCGACCCCATGGACTGCGCCCACCAGGCTCCTCCAGCCATGGGATTTTCCAGGCAAAAGTACTGGAGTGGGTTGACATTGAGGTTATTGATATTTCTCCCAGCGATCTTGATTCCAGTTTGTGCTTCTTCCAGCCCAGCATTTCTCATGATGTACTCTGCATAGAAGTTAAATAAGCAGGGTGACAATATACAGCCTTGACGTACTCCTTTTCCTATTTGGAACCAGTCTGTTGGTCCATGTCCAATTCTAACTGTTGCTTCCTGACCTGCATATAGGTTTCTCAAGAGGCAGGTCAGGTGGTCTGGTATTCCCATCTCTTTCAAAATTTTCCACAGTTTATTGTGATCCACACAGTCAAAGGCTTTGGCGTAGTCAATAAAGCAGAAATAGATGTTTTCCTGGAACTGTCTTGCTTTTCCCATGATCCAGCGGATGTTGGCAATTTGATCTCTGGTTCCTCTGCCTTTTCTAAAACCAGCTTGAATATCTGGAAGTTCACGGTTCACATATTGCTGAAGCCTGGCTTGGAGAATTTTGAGCATTACTTTACTAGCGTGTAGACGTGAAGTGAAGTGAAGTCGCTCAGTCATGTCCGACTCTTTGAGACCCCATGGATTGTAGCCCACCAGGCTCCTCAGTCCATGGGATTTTCCAGGCATGAATACTGGAGTGGGTTGCTGTTTCCTTCCCCAGGGGATCTTCCTGACCCAAGGATCAAACCCAGGTCTCCTGCATTGTAGGCAGACGCTTTACTGTCTGAAGTACCAGGGAAGTGTGTAAGATGAGTGCAGTTGTGTGGTAGTTTGAGCATTCTTTGGCATTGCATTTTTTGGGGATTGGAATGAAAACTGACCTTTTCCAGTCCTGTGGCCACTGCTGAGTTTTCCAAATTTGCTGGCATATTGAGTGTAGCACTTTCACAGCATCATCTTTCAGGATTTGAAAGAGCTCAACTGGAATTCCATCACCTCCACTAGCTTTGTTTGTAGTGATGCTTTCTAAGGCCCACTTGACTTCACATTCCAGGATGTCTGGCTCTAGGTGAGTGATCACACCATCATGATTATCTTGGTCATGAAGATCTTTTTTGTACAGTTCTTCTGTATATTCTTGCCATCTCTTCTTAATATCTTCTGCTTCTGTTAGCTCCATACCATTTCTGTCCTTTATCGAGTCCATCTTTGCATGAAATGTTCCCTTGGTATCTCCAGTTTTCTTGAAGAGATCTCTAGTCTTTCCCATTCTGTTCTTTTCCTCTATTTCTTTGCATTGATCACTGAGGAAGGCTTTCTTATCTCTCCTTGCTATTCTTTGGAACTCTGCATTCAGATGCTTATATCTTTCCTTTTCTCCTTTGCTTTTCACTTCTCTTCTATTCACAGCTATTTGTAAGGCCTCCTCAGACAGCCATTTTGCTTTTTTGCATTTCTTTTCCATGGGGATGGTCTTGATCCCTGTCTCCTGTACAATGTCACGAACCTCCATCCATAGTTCATCAGGCACTCTGTCTATCAGATCTGGTCCCTTAAATCTATTTCTCATTTCCACTGTATAATCATAAGGGATTTGATTTAGGTCATACCCAAACGGTCTAGTGGTTTATCCTACTTTCTTCAATTTAAGTCTGAATTTGGCAATAAGGAGTTCATGAGCTGAGCCACAGTCAGCTCCCGCTCTTTTTTTGGCTTTTAAAGATGCTTTGCTGAAACCTCTTGGGAGCTTGGGCTTCTTGTTGCATGGCCCTGCAGTAAGCCTTTCTCTGCTCCAGTCTCCAGCATTTCAGTGTGCTTGGCCTCACTGTGTGTAGGGCACAGGAACTTGGGTTAACACTCCTTGGCTGAGCCAGGGGGCTGTGGTCATCAGGGCCCCAAGAGGGGCCTGATGTCAAATCTGGTAGCATTTTGATGATAATGGGAGTAGCAGGGCTGGTCCTAACAGGGCCTTCTGCCGCACCACCTCGTTGTACCTACACTTCTAGAAGAGAAGCAGCACATTGACAGGCTCCTGCAGTGACATCCCCAGAGAGTCTGGCTTGAGCTGCATCATCACAAAGTTTCAAGTAAACTCTTGAGCCCTCCCTCGAGTATTTACAGAATACATACAGTCGTCTTTCTCCTTCTAAAACTTTTTTCTCCTTTTCTGCACATACCGCTTCCTCCCACTTTCTGATTTACTTAATTCTCTCATTTGAAAGCATTTGCTCATTTTAGAAAAATTCAAAACTATGGACAAGTAGAAAGAAGAAAAGGCAACCATTCAGAGTCCCTCATGTAGTTGTAGCTACTGTTAACATTTGGTGCTACTTTTTTCAACTCTTTTCCTAAATAATTTTTTCTTTTACACACATATGACTATATTCTACGTACACAGTTTTGTATTGTTACTTTATTTTGTATTGTAAATGCTTTATCAGACTATCTATATGGGTTTCTGGATATGCAATTTCTCTAATGCACTATTCACTCTTCATTTCTTATTTATACAAATTATTTTCAATGCTTTTCTAAAATAGATAACACCTATCTATCTATCTATCTAAGATAGATAATAAAAAGATAATGCATGTATTTTTGTGGAAAACTCCTTTTGTACTTAGGGGTGTTCTTTAGAACAGGGGAACAGAAGTTGAATTTCTGGATCAGAGGATACAAATATAGTTAATATTTTGGGCACAAATAGCCATTCACATCTGCAAGACCCAACTCAATGAGGCATGAGCATGCTCGGGTCATAGTAACCTGTAAATAGTGGTGCTGTTATTTAAATTCATCCAGAGAGCCAGCTCAGTTCAGTCTCTCAGTTGTGTCTGACTCTTTGTGACCCCATGGACTGCAGCACGCCAGGCTTCCTTGTCCATCACCAAATCCCAGAGTTTATTCAAACTCATGTCCATTGAGTTGGTGATGCCATCCAACCATCTCGTCCTCTGTCATCCCCTTCTCCTCCTGCCTTCAATTTTTCCCAGCATCAGGGGCTTTTCCAGTGAGTCAGTTCTTTACATCAGGTGGCCAAAGGATTGGAGTTTCAGCTTCAACATCAGTCCTTCCAATGAATATTCAGAACTGATTTCCTTTAGGATTGATTGGTTGGATCTCCTTGCTGTCCAAGGGACTCTCAAGAGTCTTCTCCAACACCACAGTTCAAAAGCATCAATTCTTTGGCACTCAGCTTTCTTTATAGTCCAATTCTCACATTCATATATGACTACTGGAAAAGCCATAACTTTGACTAGACGGACCTTTGTTGGCAAAGTCGTGTCCCTGCTTTTTAATATGGTGTCTAGGTTGGTCATAGCTTTTCTTTCAAGGAGCAAGTGTCTTTTAATTTCATGGCTGCAGTCACCATCTGCAGTGATTTTGGAGCCCCCCAAAATAAAGTTTCTTACTGGTTCCATCTATTTGCCATGAAATGATGGGACCAGATGCTATGATCTTAGTTTTCTGAAGGCTGAGTTTTAAGCCAACTTTTTCACTCCCCTCTTTCACTTTCATCAAAAGGCTGTTTAGTTCTTCTTTGCTTTCTGCCATAGGAGTGGTGTCATCTGCATATCTGGGGTTATTGATATTTCTCCTGGCAATCTTGATTCCAGCTTGTGCTTCACCCAGCCTGGCACTTCATGTGATGTACTCTGCATATAAGTTAAATAAGCAGGGTGACAATATGCAGGCTTGACCTGCTCCTTTCCTGATTTGAAACCAGTCTGTTCCAGCTCCAGTTTTACCCGTTGCTTCCTGACCTGCATACAGATTTCTCAGGAGGCAGGTCAGGTGGTCTGGTATTCCCATCTCTTTAAGAATTTTCCACAATTGGTTGTGATCCACACAGTCTCTGCCGTCCTTCACTATGTTCTGGAGTTTGCTCAAACTCATGTCAGACAACCAACTGATACCCATTAAACTTTTATAGGACAATAAAGAAGGCTGAGCCTAAGAACTGATGCTTTCCAACTGTGGTGCTGGAGAAGACTCTTGAGAGTCTCCTGGACAGCAAGGAGATCAAACCAGTGAATCCTAAAGGAAATCAACTCTGAATATTCATTGGAAGGACTGATGCTGAAGTTGAAGCTCCAATCCTTTGGCCACCTGATGTGAAGGGCTGAATCATTAGAAAAGACCCTGGTGCTGGGAAAGATTGAGAACAGAAGAAGGGGGTGACAGAGGATGAAATGGTTGAATGGCATCGTTGATTCGATGGACTTGAATTTGGGCAAACTCTCAGAGATAGTGGAGGACAGGGAAGCTTGGTGTGCTGCAGTCCAGGGGGTCTCAAAGACTCAGATATCAACAACAACAAAAACCTTTACAGATTTGACAGACATATCTACTAAAATATGTTTGAGAAGACAGAGACATTTGTCTTTTTGTTTATTTTCTTCATTGACATAGTCCAGTCCTTGGAATTAGCACAGAGCAGGCTCCCAACAAATAGAGGTAGAAAGGAATGTATTTTTCCTTTGTCTAGGTCAGGAAGCATGTGGACCTCTAGGATGAGATGGTTGGATGGCATCACTGACTCAATGGACATGAGTTTGCGCAAACTCTGGGAGATGGTGAAGGATGGCAGAGCCTGGCGTGCTGTAGTCCATGGGTTCGTAGAAAGTGAGATGCCGCTGAGTGACGGAACCACAGCAACAAACCTGATAGGCCAGAATGGGATCAACGCTGCCTTCCTTAGTCCTCGTTCAGGTGTGTTTTGATCAGAGATTCACTGAAAAAACTCAAGTTCAGGCTGCATGTTGGTTTGTAGGACAAGTATTGCATTGGCCAAAAAGTTCATTTGGGTTTTCCATATTATTTTATAGAAAAACCCAAGAAAATGTTTTGACCAAGCCAATATTTCTAGAACAGATTTATACTTTCTGTTTCTGGATGCATCTTATGAGCGGGTTCATTAGAGATGCTTTTGGGGTGGCTCTGGGAGGCCAGGGGAGATTCTTGGAGTCTTGTCCCCGCAGAGGGTGAAGCAGAGCCTGAGAGAAGGTGGGTTTAGGTGCCTTGGGGCCCACGTGGCCGAGGTGGGCTGGGCGCTGGCTTGTGGAGGTCAGTGCCTGGGAGTCTGTGGGGAAAGTTCAGGCCTGCCCAGGCTTCTGTGCAAGCTCTCTGTCAGAGACACACAGGCTCTCACCAGCCCTTCTAGTCTCAGCTCAGGTGTCCTCGCCCCGTCAAAGGCCCCCTTGATCATCTCACGCACTGTCTGAGCACGCTGGCACCTCCTCTATGTCAGACTCTGTGTCACTGTTCATCTGCAAGTCTGAGGTCCTCTTGCACAGACGATCTGGGACCCGACACCTTCATTTCTGGTGTCCGCGTTTTGACAGTCACCCCTGGAGACTTCCCACGCTTGCCGAAGTTCGAGAACACTTGGCCTTTTTGTGGGCTGGGAAAGCTGCCTGAAATCGCCGTGGGTGAGTCACCTCCCAGGACCAGAATTCCAGGGAATGAGGGCAGATACCCCAGCTCCTGTGTGCATCCACAGCGTGGCTTCCTCTCTGTGATTGCCTGCAAGGAAAGGCTATCTCAGGACAGAGCTTCTCAGTTTTGTTTCTGTTTCCTTACTTATGTAAACTGTAAAAGTTTTCCTACACGACAAAATGAAAATAAAGGGTAAGTTACAGATGCCCCCTCTTACGAGGACAGCAGTTAATTGGAGCTGTACATCATTGACCACTATGAAAAATGACTTTCATAATTGTTTTAATTTTCTCTCTTGGTGTTATGAAGACCTTTATTACACACAGTTCTATATTTGCACCTTTATTTGTAATGAAATAAAGGTTGGAAGAAAATCGAGGTTCAAACACAGTCTAGGTTCTAATGGCATCAAGTAAAGTTAAACTCGCATTCAAAGGGATTAAATATAAGCTTGAGGTTCTAAAAGGCAGGATCCTTGCCTTTCTCTTTCCCTTTCATTTGACCCCCTCTCTTCCTCTTGGACGTTTCTTGATCATATGAACTCTGCACTGCTTTATATCCAGCACACAGAGGGATGCAGCTAAAAGTCTGATCCACTGATGGTTCAACTTTCAGAAATATTTGTTCATAAAAACCTCCTTCTGGATTTTTTTTCCCTGTCATGATAAAAAAAAGCTCGGAGTTCGTTGCTTCAGTTGTGTCCGAATCTTTGTAACTTCATGTAATGGGACCCATCAGGCTCCTCTGTCCATGGGATTTGCCGGGCAAGAATAATGGAGTGGGTTGCCATATTCTTCTCCAGGGCATCTTCCTGACCCAGGGATCAAACCTGCATGCCTTTCATCTCTTGCATTGGCAGATAGATTCTTTGCCACTAGCGCTACCTGGGAAGACCCCAAAAAGGCTTGCTTTACACTAAAAGTCAAAAGAATGCTTGTCCCTTGAAAAAAGTAAATATTCAAAGTATTTTTTTTTCCTTTTTCCTGGTCAGATCAGCAGATCATTGGAGTTCATAAATGTTGAAAGCATCTCTATGTCTTTAATTTTCAATAGAAGAAACCATATTGTATTTTTTGGGGAAATTTTGTTGCAGTTGGGAGCACAGCAGCAAATACAACGTGTTTGTGTCAGATGGTGGTGGGTGGGGTGGGGCTGGACCTGATTGCTGATTTTCAAAGCAAGTCCCCCTTTTGGAATAACAGTCAAAGCAAATGGGGTTAAGGAACCCCATTTTCCTACCAAGTAGGCTGGTGGTCAGTCATAGGCTATTTCGTACCCGCACCAGAGAACTCTTTGTTTTACAGTGAAACTCAGTGAGTCATGAAAAGAGAGCAGCAAAAAGGCAGGGCCCAGCCCTGGCAAGTAGCTGAGATTTCAAATGGAGAAACCACCTCCTGTCGCCCAAGTGGAGTGAATGAATATTGGAACAACAGAGAGACTAAGACACTCGAGATCATTATTTGAGGTCAGGAGGTTTCCAGCTAAAAATCTCCTCTTTACACCCAAGGGGATTGGACTCAAAGTGTTTTTCTCAGAAGGCCCTGGAGTCAGGGATATGCTTTGACTGCTGGTGTAAGGCTTTTGACCTGTAAAATTCCAGAGCAGGCGTTTGAACTGGGGCTTTAAGGAGACGGGTGGTGACGGCATGGGTGAATTTAGAAGAGTTGGCTGTGTATTTTTAAGCACAGTGTGGAAGGGTCTGCTCACGCTGATAAATCACACTGCTTTTTCAGAGTGGTTGGTAAAACCCCCCTTCTTTCTCAGAGCCAGAGGGGCACTGTTGTTTTTGGTAAACAGCCAAATATCCCCCCCCCACCCCCCCCCGAAGTTGGGTGCTGACTTAAAGAATATTTTTTGTGTGTGTGAATTTAAAAAACGTGGTGTGACCTGCATGCCTTGGGACTTGTAAATGGGTTCCAACTCAGTTCCAGAGGAAGAGTCTGAAGCGACTTGAGCAGAGGGAGCCCCTTTGGAGCCGAGACTGGTGAGGGGGGAAATTTCAGAAGGGAAAACCCTTGTTTAGATGTGTGAATCTTAGTCTATATTTAAAAAAAAAATGAAAACCTGAAGATTTTGGACTCACGCTTGAGACAGCGCTGTCTTCCCAGTCGCTGGCTACCTTTATAATACAAGTAATTAGCAAATGGGACTTTTTCATTTATGGCTCTGAAGCCGTAGGGTTGCGGCTCTGTTTTGCATGGAAGACACTGTGGTTGATTAGACGCCTGATTGAAATCAGGTCAGTTGCTCCTTCATTTGCTGTTGGTCCGCCTGGCCCTAGAGCCTGGGCGGGGCTGACCCCTCTGTCTGCTCTGCGGAACGAGCTGTTCTAGGGTCACTTGACGTGGCCTGAGTCCCATCCTGCGGTCCCTTCGCTGACATTCAACATCCTGAGAACAGTCCCCTCTCGGAGGAAAACTGTTTTCAAATCGAGGACCTGGGATCCTGTAGGGGCTGGGGCCAGAACTGACCTTGTGCAATGTTTGCTAAACCTCTTCCCCGTGTGGCCTCAGAGAGGGTGCAGCTCTGCAGAGCCTGCTGTTTACAACTTGGCTCTAGGGCCGAGCTTGGATTCGGGGTGTCCATCAGCGCCGGTGACCAGTCCTTACAGAGGCTGCTCCATCCGGCTCCATCCTCGCTGCCTGCCTGATGCCTAGTTTCCACGGATGAATGATTTTACCTCCATTTCACTTTCTCTTTTGATCCAGACCCATTTTACAAATCAAATGGCCTCTGGTGGGGTGCATGTGGACTTAAAAATATGAGATTTTTTCTTTTTCTGTTTGCTTTGTAAATTGTTCTCGTATCTTAGACATTTATAATCATCTTACTGTCAGGATGTTTGTATCAGCCAAGGATGGGGTGGGACGGTGGGGCATCCACTTGACCTCTGATTGGGGAGGTGGCATAAATGAACCCTGCCTTTAGGGTCTGTGACCGCCTGGCTCCCTTCCAGACTCTCCGTTGTTGGGACAGGGAGAGCTGGCAGGGGTGGCAGCTTAAGACCAGGAAGGATGGGAACCTTGGAGGGTAAATTTTGTGATTCTCACCCAGGCTTCTGTTGGTGTACCTTTTTTTTGTTTGTTTGTTTTTAAGATTTGTTTTTTTGTGTGTGTGGACCATGTTTAGTCTTTAATCTGTTAATTTATTGTTTGTTTCATTTTGGCTGCGGGGGCCTCCAGGCACGTGGGATCTTAGTTTCCCTGTGCCGCCCGCATCGGTGGCGTCTGACTGTTTGTGACCCCATGGACTGTAGCCCGCCAGGATCCTCTGTCCATGGCAATTCTCCAGGCAAGAATGCTGGAGGGGGTTGCCATGCCCTCATCCAGGGAATCTTCTCAACACAGGGATCAAATCCGGTTCTCTCGCATCGCAGGCAGATTCTTTATCATCTGAACCACCAGGGAAGCCCAAGAATGTTGGAGTGGGCAGACTTTCCCTTCTCCAGGGGATCTTCCTGACCCAGGAATCAAACCGGGGTCTCCTGAGTTGCAGGCGGATTCTTTTCCAGCTGAGCCACCAGGGAAGCTCCCCTACCAGGGATCGAACCCTTACGCCTTGCACTGGAAGACGAAGTGTTAACCACTGGGCCAGCAGGGACATCCCTTGGTGTATCCTACCTGTGATGGGAGTAGGAGTTTATCACGTCCCACCAAGTTCCAAGGTCTCCTGTGCCGGGCTGGTGGGTGGGTGGGGTGGGACGGGGGCCCCTAGAATTTTCTCTCCTGCTGCAAATGAGAATAATGCCCGGCTACCAGGATTTCACCTTTTCTGTCCTCAACCGTTTGATCCACAAAATTGCCCATTGTGCGGGCATTTGTCTGTTTACTATAATGAAGACAACCGCGTTTGTAATTGTCTATTAAATGGTCTATTAAATAGTGTCATAGCTAGAGGGACCACGGCAGAAATAATTCAGCTTTTCAATGCTTCACAGCCTCCCTCTGCTCACACTGTTTCTTGGCACTTTTTGGGGGAAGATCACTTAAAGCGATCTTTCTTCTTTTTTAAAATCTCATAACCTGAAGCTATGCTGGGGAGTTTTTTTTTTTTTTTTTTTCCTGGGATTCAAATCTCAGTTTTCCCAGGATGTTGAGGCTTTTCTCTCTCCTGGAGGCTTCCCCAGAAGCCTCTTTGTTGACACACAGTTCCCTCCTGGCTCATCACCTCTGCATTTGTCTTGTTCTCCGGCCCCTGTATTCCCGTCTTCTCCAGGCTCCCCTGAGTGCTGGGCTCGCCTCCCAGCCAAGCCCCCTCACCCCATCTCATCTCTTCTGTTTGCCTCTTTCCCCACCTTTATCCCTTCCTGCATTTCTACGCAGACATCCTATAAGTGCTGATTTCCTGGGTTCGATTGGTTTCTACTTAATACGTACTACTCACACTTACTACTTTCCCCTGCCCTCCCCAACAAGCAGGAATCTCCCTAAGGCTTACTTTATACCATCGAGGCCCTAAATCCCAGCCTCTGAGGGTCGTGCCCCAAGTGTGCTCTTGCGCCTTTGGTGCCTACAATATGCCTGTTGACGATGCACATTCAAAGCACTAACAACTAGGAATCTGTTTTATTGCTTAGAAGTAAAACTGGCTCATCATATCCAGGATTTCATAGACAAGGATCAAATAGCAAGAATGAGACAAACAGACTCTGGATTACATCTTTTGGTTACAAAAGCCGGCTCTGTTGTTCAGTCACTCAGTTCTGTTCAACTCTTTGTGACCCCATGGACTGCAGCACACCAGGCCTCCCTGTCCTCCACTATCTCCCAGAGTCTGCTCAAACTCATATCGATTGAGTCAGTGATGCCATCCAACCATCTCATCCTCTGTCGTCCCCTTTTCCTCCTGCCTTCAATCTTTCCCAGCTTCAGGGTTTTTTTTCCGAATGAGTCAATACAACAGGTTGCCAAAGTATTGGAGCTTGAGCTTCAGCATCAGCCTTTCTGATGAATACTCAGGGCTGATTTCCTTTAGGATTGACTGGTTGGATCTCTTTGCAATCCAAGGGACTCTCAAGAGTCTTCTCCAACACCACAGTCCAAAAGCACCAATTCTTTGGTGCTCAGCCTTCTTTACGGTCCAACTCTCACATCTGTGAGAAAGCCAGCTTAGGGGAAAATATTTAGTAAATAATATTAAGTGGGCACAATGATGACTGTGAAGAAGGGCGTGGTTGGCCACTGAAGTGGGTAGAATGCCTACCAACTCTCAGCAGCTCTCGATTTTTACTGAAGTAAGTGGGACCTGGAGGCGACAGGATGGACTGTAAGGAGCAAAACACCGAGGGATGCATCTGTGGTTCTCAAAGTGATGGGCTTGTGGCCTGTGGGGCCCCAGGGGCCACCATGTAAGGTGCTTCCTAGGGAGGGGGACCCTGGAGACGGGCAAGGCGGGGCCCCAGAAGACATGTGTGGGTGTCCCGGGGGCTCCAGGGGCTGCTGGGAGCTAGACCCAGGTCCAGCCTTCCCAGGAGAAGACCCCACAGTCTCTGCCCTGGAGAGTGAACACCAGGAATGAGGACCAGGTGAGCAGTCTCTCCTCTTTGCTCAGGATTCTGCCACAGTAACCACAGCCCTGCTGGACACCTCTGTTCTCCTTGCCTTTTCACAATCCTCACTTGTTTCTCTCGACTCTTGAGTACACTTGCTCTTCCCATGGAGGCAGGATAGTTTACGGAGTTACTCACTTGTGTTTGTCTTCTAGTTTTTGCCCCTGAAACCCTCCCACCCACTAAATAAGGTGGGGTGCGTCAGGCTTTGTTGGGGACCTAGTACCTTCACTCCTTTCTTACCAACAGATCCCTGAATCTTGGGTGTCTAGTTCCCGAGGGCAAACCTGATCTGTATAAGCCATTCTTGGCAATTTTTCTCCCTTTTGCTAGTGATTGGTGTTTAGAAAGGAGAAGGAAGAGAAATTGCTCTCTGCAGTGTGGTGTAAGGTGTGATATTTAGCAACACAGCAACCATTTTGCCACCAAGAGGGAAGATGGGGTCAGCTCCCTGCAGATGAGTGAGGAAATATTGAAGGAATCTCCGTATACTGTTGAGTCACTGAAGGATCCTTGGAAGTTCCTGTCTCTGGAAGTCTTGTGTGTGCTGTGTGCTAAGTCACTCCAGTCATGTCCAACTCTTTGGACCTTGTGGACTATAGCCCGCCAGGCTCATCTGTCCATGGAATTCTCCAGGCAAGAACTAGAGTGGGTTGCTATGCCCTCCTCCAGGGAATCTTTGATGCAGGGAACAAACCCTCATTAGGTGAGATCTTGTTAGAGGAGACAACCAATGCTTTAACTAATTGCATCCCAATTTTTGGGGTGTCAGAATCCCCAGAATGGTACATGGGCATTTTTACTTTCCCATGCCCTTGAGGTTTTATTCTGCCCAAGGGAAAAGTTGGCAGCAGACTACGCATCCTAGCTTTTGTTTTCCAAATCCTGAGCCGAAAAGTTCATACCCAGGGGTCAGGAGAGGGAAGGGTTGTCAGGACTTCCTGATAAAGCTCACGATTGCTCAGGGGTGCAGGTCTCCATGGGGTACTGAGGAAGGCTGGTCCCTGGCATGGGGACCCCCAGAGGGCCAGGTTTCCTGGCTCAAGCCTGCCTCCCAGGGAAGCCTTGGGCTCAAATGGCGAGGCTACCCAAGCCGCCTGTGATGAGCTGGGGGTGCGAGGACTGTGCCCATCTTCTGGACACCTTATAAGTCCCTGTGCTTATAAGCCCACATGATATGTGGGCTCCCCTGGTGGCTCAGACAACCTAGAGAATCTGTCTGCAGTGCAGGAGATCTGGGTTCAATCCCTGGGTTGGGAAGATTCCCTGGAGAAAGGCATGGCAAACAACTCCAGTATTTTTGCCTGGAGAATTCCATGGACAGAGGAGCCTGGTGGGTTACAGTCCACAGGATCACAAAGAGCTGGACATGACTGAGCAACTAATACTTTATGTGTACTGAAGGAAGCATGGGAGCTCCCAGGAGGTGGCTGAGATGGAGTCCCTGACACCTAGTGGGAGGGGTGCTGGAAGCTGGATTCGCCTTGATTCTAGGGAAGTTCTGAGTCTATGGTGCGTGGCCTAGCCCTGCTGTACCATACTGTGTGTCTTGACACGTTCCTTGCCCCAGATTTGTCTGACTGGAAAGCTGAATTCTCCCCAGAGTAGGCTTAGAAGGAGATGGTGGCCCAGAGCATGGGCCAGGGACAAACTAAGGTCTGAGTTGACGCACCGCCTCTTGTGGGGGTCACCGGCTTTATCCTTCCACCTGCTAGATGGATGAGATGGTTGGAGGGCATCACTGACTCAATGGACATGAGTTTGAGTAAACTCTGGGAGTTGGTGATGGACAGGGAAGCCTGTCTTGCTGCAGGCAATGGGGTCACAAAGAATCGGACAAGACTGTGCGACTGAACTGAACTGAACTGAACGGACCTGTAGAATGGCCACTGAAGGTCACCCAGGCAAAGCACTCGTTAGGGACTTCCTTCCGGTTAGACCAGCAAGGAGTCAAGGAGACTGCATTTACAGGCCTTTCTTTTTGTATGAAGATCACTCGTAACAAGGCTTCCTAGGTGGCTCCGTTGTAAAGAACCTGCTTGCCAATGCAAGAGACACAGATGTGGCTTTGATTCCTCGGTCTGGAAGGTCCCCTGCAGAAAGAAATGGCAACCCTCTCCAGTATTCTTGCCTGAGAAATCGCATGGAAAGAGGATGTTGGCAAGCTACAGTTCACAGGGTCGCAAAGAGTCAGACGTGGCAGAGTGACTGAGCACGCATGCACGCGTGTGTTCGTAACAAGGTGCATTTCAGATGCACCAGTTCAGTACTTCAAGACGTTCCTCTCTGGGATCCTGATGGGTGAGTCACCAGGATAGAACAGCACTTACTATATTCCCTAATTCTTTCATGTTTGTCTCATATTTATTGCAGTTCATGGTATAACTTCTCTTTTTTTCCTTGATGAATACTTTTTAAAATTAATTAATTTTATTTATTTATTAAAAACTAAAAAAATTGGAATATAGCTGCTTTACAACATTGTGTTCATTTCTGCCGAACAGCAGCATGAATCAGCCACATGCGTACACATGTCCCCTCTCTCTTGGTCCTCCCCCCCACCCATCTAGGTCATCAGAGAGCGTGGAGCTGAGTTCCCTGTGTGGGACAGCATCTCCCCACTAGCTATCTGTTTTGCATACGGAGGGGTAGATATGTCCAAGCCACTCCCACATTGCCCCACCCTCTCCTTTCCCATCTGTGTCTACAAGTCCACTCTCTATGTCTGCGTCTCTCTCCCTGCCCCACAAATAGGTTCATCCTTGCTGAAAAATTTCAACACTGCTACTGAGTTTCCCTTCCTGAGTCAATTTTTTTTTTAAATAACCATTTTTGGTGGGGGAATGATTTCAGATTTATAGAAAAATTGCAAATCTAGTGTAGGGAGTTCCCATCTTCCCTTCACCCATTCCACTCACGGTGACATCGTCCATCAGTTCGGTTCAGTCGCTCAGTCGTGTCTGACTCTTTGAAACCCCATGGACTGCAGCCCACCTGTCCAGCCAGCTCCCGGAGTCCACTCAAACCCACGTCCATCGAGTCGGTGATGCCATCCAACCATCTCACCCTCTGTCATCCCCTTCTCCTCCTGGCTTCAATCTTTCCCGGCATCAGGGGCTTTTCTAATGAGTCAGTTCTTCCCATCAGGTGGCCAAAGGACTGGAGTTTCAGTTTCAGCATTCAGTTCTTCCAAAGAATATTCAGGACTGATTTCCTTTAGGATGGTCTGGTTGGATCTCCTTGCAGTCCAAGGGACTCTCAAGAGTCAGACATCTTACATAACTATGCATATTTGTCAAAACTAAGATGTTGGGACATTACTGTAACTAAGCAACAGACTTTATTCAGATTTCCCCAGCGCTTTTTGTTTGTTTGGTTAGTTTTTGCTTCCCGCCCCACCCCCCACCCCAACAAATGTCCTTTTTCTGTTCTAGGATCCAACCCAGGGCCCCACGCTGCGTTTAGGCTCAGTCGCATTTAATCTTTGTATGATGCAGTTGTTTCTGCTTCCCCTTCTGTTTCTAGCTTACAGCTTTCAGCCTCCTATCATGTCCTTGTGGCCTTCTAGCCACCAAAATACCATTCCTGTCACTGGATATAGAATTCATGTCAGATAAGGTCTCTTTAATAAAGTTCCTAACTTTTATACACTATCTGTGAAACTGCTACAACTTGGACACCATTTAAAGACAGTCTGGGCCACGAGCCAGATTGTCAGTGCAGCTTCAAAATATAACTTGGAGAAAAATATTCCCCAGAGAGCACCTTGGAAGGGAGTATGTATAAATCCTCACAAGTTAAAATATTTTTTCTTTGCATGCAAATTTGGAAATTTCCATATTCCTCCTTGTTTGTGGGCCGAAAGGTTAGGAGGCAAATGGATTTGTATTTTTATCCTTTCTGTGAAAAGATTAGTGTATGTTGGCTTTAAAATGCTCATAATAGTTTTTTTTTTAATATCCATAGACTTTCATATATGATTGTCTATGTAATCCAATTGGGAAATTAATTGCTTGATCTTGTAAGTTTCTGAGTACAAGACGTGGAAGGGATATCAGAATGTAATTCTGTTTGATGGTGTCTTGAGATAGACTCACTCTTGGAATTGATTTTTGGGTCCGTAGGCGCCAACTGTGATATCCTGTACCGGCTGGGGAGGCTGACCTTGCCGTTTGATGCTATATATTCGCATTTACACTGTGTCTACATTTGGCTTCAGAAACTTGTGAAACAAAATTATAAAGTGGAAAGGAGGCCCATGATCAATTATTTAGTCTTTGTAACACCATAACTGGCTTGTCAGAACCTTTTCTCACCAAATTGCCCGTGCTTTCTTACGGTCATGCATGTATTGTTATTTCTGCACCATCTTGTGGGACCCTCTCCAGGAGCACTCAATACAGGGATCCGCGTCAACCTCTTCCTGACACAGATACAAGCAACACAGCGCCAGCCCCTTGCTGGGCATCCTGCATTACTTTCCCCGGCTCTGGGAATTTTTTTCTCAACTTACATTCTCTGAAGACCTGGTACTTTCCTCATGCCCTGGATCCTCAACTAGGGCAGATCAGCTTCATCTTCATGCCCCTGGAGACCTGGCTTCTTTCAAACCCATCTGCTATGAACTTTTTCTCAACTGCCCTGCTTGAATATAACCTCAACCCCTTCAAATCCCCATATACCTAAGATCTGCCTTTCTCGTTTCTTGAGAATCATACATTTCTTTGCTGGATTCTACAGTGTTCTCTAGGTGTAAGTGACTTCTGCCCCCGCCCACCCGCTTTCCCCCTCTGCACACCGCTGGCTTGCAGGATTGTGGCAGAAACTGGTGGAATTCTGTGCATGCCCAGTAACCAGTCAAGGGCACCACCTCTGGAGCATCTTCCAGACGTCACCCATTCCCTCAGGAAACACATGGGTTCCCCCCACAACTATTTGAGATGGCTCTTACTCTTCTCATTTTGTCTGAGAGGAAACAGAATGAAGAAGTTTGGTGGTGGTGGTTTTAGTCGCTAAGTCGTGTCCAACTCTTTCGAACCCAAGGACTCTAGCCTGTCAGGCTCCTCTGTCCCTGGGATTCTCCAGGCAAGAATACTGGAGTGGGTTGCCATTTCCTTCTCCAGGGAATCTTCCAGGCCCAGGGATCGAACCCTGGTCTCCTGCATTGCAGGCAGATTGTTTATGGACTAAGCTACAAGGGAAGGCCTGAAAAGTTTAGCGTCAGCTTAAATAGAATCTCTGGGCCATGAAGCTGGACTTGGAGCCCCGTTGTGTCAGAACACAAGCAATGGACTGCGCTTCTCTCGCCAGAGACCCCTGTGATGCAGGCCTAGTCAGCACACAAGACATATGTTTAGCCGGTCAGTCTAAAGCCCTTACTGTTTTTGTTTTTAATATAATCTCACTGATTTATTTACTTGGCTGTGCTGGGTCTTGGTTGCTTTGGACCTTTCCCTCGTTGCAGTGCTCAGGCTTCTCACGGCGGCGGCTTTTCTTGTGGAACTCAGGCTGGTAGCTGAGGCGCACGGGCTTAGCTGCTCCAGAGCATGTGGCATCTTCCCGGATCCAGGATCGAACCCATGTCTCCTGCGTTGGAGGCAGATTCTTTACTGCTGAGCCACTAGGGAAGCCCCAAAGCCCTAAAGCAAGGAAGAGTTCACTCTCCTAAAGCGCATCGTGACGACACAGTGCAGTCCCCAAGTATATTGTTTAACTGCCTCCCGATCTTTGAATGACTATATTGTGTCATATCCTGTCATCCTCACATTCTGAAATTGATTTTGGAACAGTTAAATCTTTTCTTTGAACTAAATAATATGATGCTCTGATGTTGCCCAGATCTTCCCATCCTGCAGAGGCACTGAAGGAATTCTGCAAGCTCTCGGGAAGTTTCCTGATCATTGTCACTAGTGATATTTGGGGACATGGACCACTGCCCTTTCCAGGTCCTTCCCCTGGGTGGTGGCCCTCTTCCCAGAGCAGAGAGTGTTTGGATTTCCTGGAGACCTGGGTGACCGCGTCCACATATGCCTGTGCTGTGAGATGGCATGGTTTTCCCGGGTCAGCGCAGGCGTTTCTGGAGACACAGGCAGGAGAAGGGAGGGTCGCCGGCTTGGCTCAGGGGCTGTGTGCTCAGCAGGCTCTAATTCTTATGTGTGTTTCTTGGGCAGGTTAGACCAAGCCCCCATCCTTCCCAACTTGACCATTTGGACCAGGCTGTGTCTCAGTGGATGGCTGGGGGACCCTCAGTGAGACTGGACTTCCCAGCACCTGATGGAAAAGAATCAGAGGCTTTTGGATGCAGGAGGTGGAGGGCTGGGTAGGGCAGTGGCTGGGTCTCGGAAAGTGTGGGGCCATGGAGAATGAAGACAGGAGTGTGGCCATCCTGTGTTTCTATGCCCGGGAGGGGGAGGTTGAGGTCAAGATCTGGGGTTTCCTAGCTAGCCGGGGTGGGTGGCGGGAGTGATGAGCAAGTTTGAGAAGAGCTGGCTCAAGGCTGGAGTAAGTGCCACTACTCTTGGCTGTGGGCCATTTCCAGTGGGAAGGACTGGAGACCACAAATGCAAAAGGACAACACGAATGTAAACTGCAGAACGGGAGAGATTCCCGGGGCCGCCTTGGCCTAGGAGCTCACTGACGATGGGAGACAAGTGGAGGGACGGGTTCCGAGAAGCAGAGATGAGCTTCAGCTTCCGGGGGAGCTGAGGGCCAGGGGATGCCCCCAGCCGTGGGACTATGGGCCACGAGCGGCATTGCCTAGCTCCCCTTCCAGCTGAAGGAGGTGTCCACGTGCAGCCACTTCAGGGGGAACGGAGTGCAGGAAGGCAGGCGGGGAAGAGAAACCGGCTCCGAGGCCCGCCACGTGGGGGCAGCAGCCTTGACTGTTTCATGCTGCCAGCCACTCTGCTGCTGGGATTCTGGCAGCAGTAACCTGCCTATTAACAAAGGAATCTCGACTTCTAAACAACTTAGGGGAGAAATCCTGTTTTAACATCAGAGTCCGGGGTTTCCATTTATATTCATATTCAGATTCATCTCCTGAAAATAATTCGTGGAGTTAAGACTCCGGTGAAAGTAATTGATGAAGAATAGAAATCACAGCCAGAGTGGAATAAGCCCTGGAAAAATCACAGTATGAGGTCGGTTTTCTGAGTGGATGAAACTGGGCTTCGAGTTGATGCTGGGAGTATTTGAGCTAAATTAAGTCATGAAAGAAGATAATACAATGTACCATCATTTTAAAGTAATTTAATCACGAAAACTAAAAATTTGGAAGAAAACAGATATTTTACTTAATAGAAACCATCTGTACCGTACAGTAGGCAAATTGTATAAAAATGAATAAAGCTGTCTCTGAGGAGTGTGGCTCAGGCACGGGCTTATCTAATGAAGATGTATATGTGCCTTTTAGCATTTGCATTGTCTATTAGATGAGGAAAATCGCACCAGCGTCTAAGGGAAACAGCTACAAATTTTATTACCATCCTATGACTGAGGACAAGCGCAGCATTAGAAGTAATGGCTACGAGACGGGGTCGTTCCCAACTGCAAGCGCCTCTCCACTTCGGACTGGTCTTGACGGCTCAGTCTTTGTGCAGCCTTGGGTCACTCGGATGTTTTCTGCCTAGTTACCATTGCGTTAGCGGCTGGTGCCCACAAGGACCCTCTTTTAACTTGTTTAGGCGCCAAGTGTGCTCTTTGATTTGATTTGGTTCCACCAGGGAAGGAGCTCATTTAAACACGTCCGGAGTGGCTTTTGCTCCGGACTTTTGGCTGCAAGGATGCGGGCAGCTGATCTGAAAAGCATCTCTTTACTCCCCTTGACCTACATCAAAATGCATTTATTTGACAGGAAACTTTTGTTCTCCCAGAACAGGGGCTGGCTCACGTTGCTCTGTAGCTGAAGGTCGAGTGGCTGCATTTTTCAAAACAGGCACTTGCTCCTAATCTGCAAATTAACTAAATAATCACAACTGCTAATTATACAGTATCAGGCCCGGAATACATAGGGCTTGAGTAATAATCAGCTTTTTAAATTAAGTTGGTGACAACCACTATTAGCTGCCGTGATTTAATAATCCCAGTAAATGTGCACATTTTAAAAAGGGGCTCTTTGTAATTTTTTTCCCCAGCATTTGCAACTGAATCTGTTAATGAAAAGAGAACACAACAGTTTTATGTTACAAATGATACCATAATAGGTAAATAAAAGGGCTCCTCCAGATGCTGTTAGTGACGGAGGTGCGGCGATTATGAATGGGAGAGGCAGAGCGAGCGAAATCTGAAATCAAGTTTCTGCATCTGTTTGTGATGATGAATTAAGGCCAGACAGAGAATCTGATTCCCATTGTATATTCAGCATTTTGGGGCTGTAAGGAACAGACCCCATTAACAAATGTGTGAAATAAATATACCTCCCTGAAGATTTAGAATTTGGCAAATTCAGAACAAATGAGATGCAATTTCCTGTTACTATCTCATCGGCTTGCCTGGATTTACCTAATATTATTATAATACACCAACTTACACGGGGGACCTGTGTCCCTGGGACTAGGGTGCATGCCTCAGAAGCAGGTGGGCGCTCCTCTTGGGGGAGTCGGCCCCTTTCCCACCCTGGGAGAAGGAGCAGGCCTGGGGGGTCCATCGAGGTTGTGGGGACCCTCACCCTGCCGGACACGTCCCAGCCTCCTCCTCTCTCCCCACTGCTGGGAACACTTTTTTTTTTCCTGGTGGTCAATTGAAATTTTATGGCTAAGTTATTTAAAGGAGACTATAGAAGAACCAGATGAGGGCAGGATGATGGCAACACTGTTGCCTGTCTTTTACAATAATTACTCTTGATAGCCATTTGAACTAATTTGCATTAAAAACACCCACTTAACCAATCTGCTGAAAGGCCGACTTCTTGTATACTGTTTCCTAAGGCCTGGCTGCAGACTCTTTTTCTTCCCCCTCCAAATACAAATTGAGTTTAAATGTGGAAGCCATCCAGGGCAGTGAGTAAATCTCTCGGCCTAGGACCTGGATTAGGCTTGTTTTAAACTACCTGCGTGAAATTAAGATATCGCATTTCATGGCCAATTGGGCTCATTTCTCAGAACTGTCCTCTTATGTGGAGCAGCTTGAAAAGCCAGGAGCCGAGGGCAAAGGTCGGAGCCAGGATCCCAGGCTCTGTTCTCCTGGTGTGACCCTAGACAAAACCCCCTGAGCTTCATGTCCTGGGTTGTTTTCATCAGAACAAGAAAAGAAGACAAATGCATTTATCTCTCCAGTCTCCAAGGCCGCCATGATATATATGCATATGTAGTATCAGAGGATATTATCACTAATCGTCAGCATCAGTGCACCTGCTCTCCCCCAGTGCCTGCAACAGACACGGATGGTCTTACGTCAGGCGCATCTCAGGGGGGCTCCCCTGGCATGTGTCCTGTGTGCCAGTCACATGATCAAGAAAGCCAAATGGAGATGGTTTCCCTCACATCACTCTCTCTGCACCTGGCTTCCTCCTAGGACACCTGACGCTGTCCTTACACTTTGTTTCAAAAAACAGAGACGAGGGTCCAGGGTGGTTATCGGTACCAACCACTGGGACCCTCCTCCATGACCCCTTTCTGCCATCTTAAAATTGTATTTTGTTTTGTTCCTGTGCATGAAACCCTTTCAACTTGCACCCGGGATGAGAGATGCAATTCGAAGCCGGCATTTTTCTGAGCCTTTTGGCTATGTTGCAGACATGGCAAGCAGAGGCCTGAGAACCGTGTCAGGAGGTCATGGAGCCAGGATTCAGGGAGCTGCCAAGGGTCTCGGTTTACAGATGGAGAGAATGAGGCCCTGAGGGGTAGCCAGGCACAGTTTCTGGCATTTTCCCTGAAGGACTCATGCTTTCTGTACTTGTGGTTCACACCCTCTGAATATGGAGCCGAGTTTCTGGAATCTGACATTATGGCTGAAACCAGCTGAAAAACAAGTGCAAACTCTTGTCTCACTCCTGGCTTTGTTCTCACCCCTCCTTCCTTCTCTCCTTCCCTTCCTTCCTTCCTTTTCTCTTTCTCTTCCTCTCACCTCTTTCCTTTCTTTTCTGCTAGTGTTCTGACCAGCTCAGTTCCACGCGCACACACCTTCTCAGCCATGAGCTGCACACAAAGCCAAGGCACGGCAGGCTGGGACGGCAGGCTGGGTGACGAGACCGAGGCGGCACGTGGGCTGCAGTGCGGGCGGGGGGCGTCCCTGTGCCCTGGCTTCAGCCCAGAGCACCTCGGGCTGGCGGCGCCAGGGGAAGGAGGCAGGCTCCTGAGATGCAGCCCGCGATGCTGAGCTCCGGCCCTCGCAGTTGCACCCCGTGGGCACTAGATGGCACTCTTATGCTGCACAAGGCGTGGGGTGCGCCGCATCTCTGCGCCCTCCAACCTTCCCCAGCCCCTCCTCCTGGAGGGCCTCCTGGCCAGGCAGGAAAAGGGGAGGAGAGTTGGAGGCCTCCTGGACATTTCCTGGCGCCCCCGGTGCGGTGCCCCTCCGTCTCTGCTGTCTCCTTAGGCGGCCAAGGCTCTCAGAGACAAAAAGAGCTGGGGCTGTCAATCGCAAGGATAGTCAGTGTGGTCCTCACTGTGGGTTCTCAGGCTTTGTTTCCCCAGCAAGGGGCAGAAGCAATCTAGAGAGCCATCTCTGACCCCCAAACACCACTGGACCATCCAGGCCTGAGGGCTGGGTCCTGTGATTCAATGGGAGGGTCTCGGTTTGCCCCCCTCCCCCCCCGCAACTGGTGCCAGTTCAGAGCTGTGCTGGCGAACGAGCCCTGGGAGGGAGGCTTCTGGGTGTCCGGGAAACTCCGAGCACTGGGGGAGATGCTCTTCCTCTAGAAGGCGTGCCCAGGGCCCTGTGCCCGGGGGAGGGTGCCTTGCTATTTGCAGCTGCTCCCTGGACCACAACTGGCCACCCATCTGCCTGGGAATCCCTGAAGCTGAGCCCAGCCAGGGCAGGCAGGGCACCTGAGCTGGGTGCGGTGGGCAGACAGAGGGGTCAGCGCTTGTGACAAATGTGTCTCGGGGACCAAAGGGATGAGACTTCAGATGCGTGGGAGGAGGCAGGAGACCTGGGCGAGGGCCACCGGACGCGGTGTTAGGTCTCAGGGCTAGGGTCAAGGGGAAACGTCAGGATGTTACCGTGGCCTTCATACCATTTGGCTGCTGGCGAAGCCATGAAAACTCTCTAGGTCTCAGTTCAGTTGTCTGCAGAAGGAGCCTGGGTATCAAGTCGCATTTCCAACCATGGGTCTTGCAGTACCCGTGAACGAGAACTTGCGAAGCAATGCCAGAATTCATAGCTTGTGATGAGGATAAACGCTATTTTTTTGAATTTTATTTACCGGTTTAATTTTAAACATTTTACTTATTTTTTAGTTTTATTTTATTTTTAGTCTTATATTGGAGGATAATTGATTAACGAAGTCATGTTAGTTTCAGGTATAGAGCAAGATGATTCAGTTATACATATCCATGTATTGGTTCTTTTTCCAATTCTCCTTCCATTTAGGTTGTTATGTGACATAGAAACTTTTATTTCAGTGTATCTGTGTACACACACGCTGACATGAATGTGTGCACACACGTAGATGTGCGTACATCAGTCCGTGAAGTTAAAGTTCCAAGAAGCACCAGTCTCTGCTCTGGAGGATGGCACGATACAGGGTACCTAAAATGAACTGGAGTGTCCCAGTCAGGGCTCCTGGGTTCCCAGGTGGTTCTGCCACGTGTGAACCACGTGACTGCTTGTGTGCCCACTTCCCTCCCTGGGCCTCGCTGGGCTGAACTCTGCTGAGCCCTCATTGCCTGGTGTTCTTGAAAACAAGTCCACCAACACACATGGCTTCCTAGGCTGGAGTAATTTTAACTAGGCTGGAGACTTGCTGGTGGTCCCGGTGGGGTACCCAGAAAGAGGGGTCTGCTGGAGGGAAGGGCCTGAGAGCACAGGGGGTGACAGTGACGACTCCCGGCGTGAAGAGCCAGCGAGCTGGCCAGAGAGGAGCGGCTGGGGCTGGGTGCTGGGCGGGTCAGGCCCTCTCATTTCTGCCTTGAGCGTTCGTGGCAACCTGATCAGAGAGGTGTGACTGACCCTTTCTGTCATCACACTGATTGTCTTTTGCAAAGGTGTGTGTTACTGGTTTGGACAGAGGTGTAGATGCTGTCTTGGTTTTCATCCCCTGGGGTCTTAGGACCAGGCTGGGGAGAAGGTGTGGACCCTGCTCAGACAGTGCTGTGGGTGGAGGTGGCACCCACCCCCAGGTCTGACCGGGCTGGTGAACCCCTGGGTGCTTATCCAGATGCTGAACCCGCAGCCCTGAACTCGGGCCGCCTCTGTGTGACCAGCTCATGCTCCCCGACTGGGTCCCTGGGGCAGAGAGACCCAAACTGAGGATGTGGAGGTCTGTGGTCCAGCTCTGGCCTTTCTTCCTGGAACACCTTGGGCAGAGCTGTACCCGCATCCCAGTTTCCCCATCTGACAAGCCAAGAGGCCATGTGGGCTCATCTACAGGCCCTGGAGTCTGGCTGGAGCAGAGGTTACTCACCCACATTCCCATTCTGAGGGTCTCAGTGACCCTCCCCCTGATCCAAGTTCCCCGGTTCCCAGCTTCACCTTGAATCGGACTGTAACTCCTAGGCACTTGCTTCATAAAAGCTTTGGTTTGACGATTAGCATCCTGGCTTGGACTCCTGCACCCCAGTTTCTGATCTGGCACGAACTTTTTAACCTTCAGGTATGACACACAACTACCTCCCAGGAGATTTCCGCTTAGTTTTATAATCACTGGACCAACAAAGAATTGATAAACTGTGTAATTTCACCTCCTGATTCTATTACTTTGCCCTATGTTATTATGGATAATATTTTATCTAGCATTGCCTTAATTGTGTTTGCAGAACATTATTTCTTCAGGGTATTAGAAAGTGTTTTGCAGGGAAGTGGGAGGAGTGTTCCAAAATCCATTTGAGAGGCACAAGTCACATGCATTTGAACTGGTTTCCTCAGTGCAGACCTTCTCAGAGCCTTATCTGTGGAAAGAGCATTGGGTGGACTCTGCCTCTTCCCTGCAAGGAGTCTGTGGATCTCCACTCACTGGTGTGACAAGGGGCTGAGGGATACCCTCTTCATGATCCTTTTTAAGCTCTGCTGTTCCTTAATTTTGGTTCTGATTCTCACTTCCTCCTAAACAATCGAGAGGAATTTCTCGGACTTTTACGACATATAAGATACTGATGGAGTTTATATCTTATGTTGCATAGCTTATTAACCCTGAATACTCATTGGAAGAGCTATTGCTGAAGCTCCAATACTTTGGCCACCTGATGCGAATAACTGACTCATTGGAAAAGACCTTGATGCTGGGAAAGATTGAAGGCGGGAGGAGAAGGGGGTGACAGAGGATGAGATGGTTGAATGGCATCACTGACTCAATGGACATGAGTTTGAGCAAGCTCTGGGAGATAGTGGAGGACAGAGGAGCCTGGCGTGGTGCAGTCCATGGGGTCGCAAAGAGTTGGACATACCTTAATGACTACACAACAACATATAGCTTATACAACCACGTCCTGTGGGAATACCAAGCGATGGCTTCAGCCCTCAGAATGGTTAAACTCGTCTTGGGAAGGCAGGGCATGCCAAAGGTTTCCTGGAGTCAAGATCATCTATGTGAAGCTACATGATGGGTAAGAAGTCCAGAGGGAGAAGGGTGGTGGTCTGGGCTGGTCAGGAGGGTCGATGGATGAAGCTGGACTTGGCTGGGTGTTACGTGAAGGTTGTGTTTGGACAGATGAGGGCCGCAAGGGAAGAGTCCGGAGTTGAGGTCTCTGGGAGGCAGGTAGGGCAGAGATGATGAGGCTAGGCCTGTGCGTCCGTCCTTATTTCATCAGGGAGGTGTGAGGACGTCCCAGCCTGACCCTGAAAGCAGCCGCTAGTCTTATCCAAACAGGCTTCCTCTACCTTGTCCTGGCTTCTTCCTGCCTGCCCATCCCCCAGCCCAGGCTACTCCCTCCCACCTGAGCTGACTCATTTGAGCTTTTCCGAAATGAAATGAAAGTCACTCCTATTCAACAGGTGCATACAGCGTGATCCTGGCCTGTCTGGTTTGCTCTCAGGAGCGGAGGGTTTGAAGGCTGCAAGGCAGCCCCAGCCCGTCTCGTGGTGTGCAGGTTGTCTCGCCACCTCCCCTGCTTTGTTCTGAGGGCACAGATGTCCGCAGGTGGCTTAGGGAACCAGTGCTAATGGTTGTTCCTGTCACGTCGCCTCGGGGCTGTTGAAGGCACCGCAGTATCAAGAAAAAGAATCAGTGACAACTGTTGTCTTCGGGACGTATGTGTTCACGCCGAACAATTCTATACATTAATTAACTCTAATGTGCTCCACAAATACATTTTTTGAGCATCATTCATGTGCTTTGCACTCGTGATATGAAGGAGAAAGGAAAAGGTGTGGTCTTTGTTTTGGAGGTTGCTCGTGATCAAGGAGGAAAGACACCCATGGTAAACAACCATGACAGACAAACAAATTAAAATGCCACGTGACCAGTTATCCTGAACTTAGCCCCGTGTTGTGCCTGTGGTCCCAGCACCGCCCCCGGTGCTTTGCATTTTTAATTTTCTTCTTTCCTTAAATGCTTGCAATAATCCTTTCTGAGCTGGCAGAGTCGGTCTGTGCTTTATATTATTGTGTATTTTACAGGCGCAGAAACAGAACGACGAAGTAGGTGAAGACCTTGGTCTGCGTGAACCTGTGTGAATCCGTGTGTCTGTTCTCTCAGGCACCAGGCCGTGTTAGAAACGGGGGCGAAGGTTCTGGACCACAGAGGAAGGAGACATTAAGCCTGCCTGAAGAGCTAGGAAGGCTTTAGGGACCAGGAAACACCTGAATTGGGTTTTGAAGGGTGAGTAGGAGTTTTCAAGATATGAGCTTTGAGCAGAGAAGGAAAAATCATTTTCAGGTCACGGAACATCATGTGCAAAGCCCACAGGTCAGAGAAAAGGGACCTGTGAGTGGTTAAGTCTAGTGGAGGGGCAATGCTTGGGTGTGGTCTGGAAGGAAGCAATCTGAGGGCTGAATAGGGCCTATTGTGAAAGGCCCTGTATGACAGGGTGAAGAGTTTGTATAAAATGACATAGACTTTAAGCCAGAAGAGTTACCTGAGTTTCTCTCCTCTTCTCCCCAGATTTACAAAGTCCCATGGGTTACCTGGCAGGAGGTGATCTGTTTCTCTGGAGGAGGAAGCGTGGAGCAAACCATTCCTTATTCCATGAGAAACCCGCCTGTGAAACTTTACGTGGCATGAAAGAAGCCCCCCTCCTCCTCACAGCAAAGTCCACCGTGTGTGGGCACGTGGCCCCCTTCACTGAGCAAAGCCATCTCGAAATTCCCATCAGCTCCCCCAAATAAAACAGAATTTCCATAAGCAATTGCACTCCTGGGTCTATGCCCTGCAGACTTGAAGACAGAAACCAAAACAAGTATTTTTATGCAGATTCTTAAAGCAAAGCTATTCGCAGCAGCCAAAAGGTGGAAGCAACCAAATACCCAGCCACAGATGAATGGCCAATTAGCATGTGACACGTTCGTGCAGTGGAATAGCACGTGGCCACGAAGAGGAGAAACAGCAGCGACACAGGGCACCACGTGGCGGAACCTTGGAAACGTGCCAGACAAAGAAGGATCACGTGTGCCATCAAATTGACCAGAACAGGTAAATCCAGGGAGACCGAGAGCAGATTGGTGGTTCTCAGGGGCTACAGGTCGGGGGGCTGGAGAGAGGCTGGTCACGGTGCAGTTTTGTTTGGGGTGAGGAACTTGTTTGGGAATTAGAAGGAGGTGTCTGTTGTGCACCGCTGTGAATGTCATCTGCGCCATTGAGTTTTGTACTGAAAATGCTTAATTTTATGTTATGTGAGTTTCACAGCAAAAAAAAAAAAAACCCAGTCAATGGCATTCTGGGTGCTATTTATGAGCTGGAAAAAGCATGGCCAGTGGCTTCGAGGTGGGCCCCACGGGTTCTGGTGTCCCTGAGAGGCCCAGTTTCCTCCTAACCTCAAAGGCTGTCCCTTGGGTCTCCCGGGAGAAAAAGATTCTTCACCATGGAAAGCAGGTTATTTCCAAGTGGACCCGACTGACTCTGTAAATCACTTTCTTGAATGCAAGATAGTAAAGGGCAAAAGTTACTCCTTTCCTATTCTTTTAATTGCCTGGATCGATAGGCACAATTGATTTGAATGGAGAAATAGTCTCCAGGTAACGTTTAGGAAGAATCACTGAGACGGGAACGTGGCAAGTGACCCTCCACTGCTCTCCGTGGGGATGCCTCTGGCGTTCCAGCCGGTGCACGTGGCCCTGTGCTGAGAGTGAGCGAGGCCAGAGCTTCAAGGCCCTGTAGTCCTCTGGCCAGGTCCTGGATCTTTCTGATGGGAGGGTGTGTGCCCTAAAATGACACTGGGCGTGGGGGCTTTGCTCTCCTGCTGGGGAGGAATCTGTGATCAGCAACCACTTCCTTGGAGTGCAGGGGCGGGCCTGGACCTTTAGCTGGGCGTCGTCCACCAGAAACTCCTCTGTAAGGAGGAGGTGTCAGCTGACATCGCTTTCTGAAGGCCTCTCCTGTCACTGCGCCTGGGGACGCGCCCTGCAGGCGACAGCACACTCCCTTTGGGTCTCCGTTTTGGGCATCAGATTGGGTGGCATGAGGCAGGGACAGTGTGCCATGGTCAGAGCAGTCCACGCCTGGGAACCTGCCTGAACCTTTCTGTGACTCTTGGGAGGAACAGCTGGTCTCAGAAGAGAAGCCAGTTTCCAAGCCCAGTTCTCTGGGAGTGATATCACAGGGAGGAAAAGAAAAAAAAAATCCTGTGGACTCTTAATATCCTACGGACTCTTAATATCCTACGTTGGTGAGACAGCTCATCAATAAGATTGGGGGACAGGATTGATCTTTTACTTATAATGCAGAACATTCAATGGATGGCAAAAGTGCTTTTAAAGGGGGCCCACGGAACACTTTGAAAATATTAATTAGCGTGTTGCAGCATTCTGCATAGCATTTCATAGTGAAACTGCTCCAGGGGGTTGCTCAGGATGAATTATTAATAAGAAACCCTCTCCATCCTCCGCTTCTTCCCACCCTGATTTTGTGGGTGTGGGTGCGGGTCGAGTGTCTGTTCTATCCGTTTACTGCTCATTTCAGGCCAGTGCTGCATGTTGGGGGCCCACAAGTCTGGAATCGCAGACACACCCCAAGCACCAAGAACACCCCATGCAGGAGAAAGGCATACGTGGCAGTGTTGGTACTTTGTATGCCAACTAGAAACCAAATGGGTATGGCTTTCAGGGGTGAGTTAAAGTTTTCCTAAAGATTCAAGGCTTAAGACACAGCAGCTTCTTGGAATCACTGGAGAAAACTCAGGGGCCTTGCTTCTGCTGTCCTCTGAGCCCCCACCTGGCCTGTATCACCGGTGGGAGGAACCACCATCCCCTTCCCAGGGGATCTTCACTGTGCTGAGCAAACACAAGGGTTCACAGAAGCTCACCAAAATACAACGTCCCCTAAACAGTTTAGCAATTGATTCCAAGCTGAGCACAAAACCTACTTCCCCCTGCCCCCCCATTCTCAGAAGCATAGATTTGTAGGAATATAAACATATTAGTAAGGGCATTTTGCTTTAAAATTTTAAACTAATTCAATCAAGGATCATGGAGATAGTTATAGTTCTGCAAAATTGAACAATGAGGCTGGGGGGTTAATCTAGTTATCCCGGGCACTCCTTGCCTTGGAAGGAGGCCAGAGCGTGCGTGCAAAGGAACGCCTCCGCCAGCCCCCCGTTCTGCTTTTGTTCCTCCTCTCTGCGCTCCCCTCATTTCACACTTCGCATTTATGGATTCCATATCTTTTTTCTTAAAACAAAAATATGTGCAGATGTCCTCACTTGCTGGAAAACAGTTCAAAACTGTCTGTAAATGATGGAGATTTTCAACCTGACGGCCATGTTAGAGAATCAGATGAAATGGTGAATTTTCCACTTTAATTCTGTTAGTGCTCACCATTCTCAGGATGTAAACGCCATGGCCCTTCCAGTTTAAAAACGAATTAGTCACCTGGACTTCTTTGTTCAGTAGGTTTTATAGGAATGACTCTGGTCTACTGGGCCACGCAAATGTGCATGCACCGACCCCCCACCGTCCCCAGAAAGTCTGAGGTGTCGTATTGGACACATTTGTTTAACCCTCCAGGGAAAACCACCAACCACAAGCTTAACTGGAATTTTTGTGTTGACAACTTCTTGCTACGGTGATGGGAGCTGGATCCTTAGGCACTGGCTACGCTTGGGCAGCGGGGATTGGGAGCAGATAGCCAGGCAAGGCTTTGGAGCCGTGACAACACCTCTGCGTTTTAATGAAATGAAGAGGGGACACATTTTCCTGAGGACACCCAGCTCATGCCATGGACGTTATGGGGCCATGTCCTCTGGAGTGGGCTCTGGAGCCCACTGGTTAACATTTCAAGCATGTAGACGACCTCCTGGCCTTTGGAGATCAGTTTCTCTCTTGCCATCTTCCTTTGTCCATGTCTTTCCTTCTCAGGAAAAAAAAAAAAAAGAGAGAGAGAGAGACTTAACTAAAGACCTCTCTAAAATTTCACATCCCCGGTGCGATATGATTATTTTATTCACTTGGTTTCACCAGAATTAAGCCCAGATTGGAAAGAGAAAAATCAGCAAACAGGGAGGGTATTGCCTGACCCCTCCCTTTATTGGGTCTGATAAAGTTTCTGCTTCTCAGAGAGGGTGGCACGGCCGTCCCATGGGCAGAACCTGCTGTCAGTCTCCCTCCGTGCCAGCTGGACACAGAACCTGAAAGTGAAAGGAAATGAACCCGGAGATCCACGGCTGCCTCACCCACCTCCATGGACAAAGGAATCTGCAGTGAGCTCATGTGTATGTGTGTCAGAGGGGCCTGCTAGACGTTGCAAAGTTTTATTTTTATTTATTGTTTGGTGATGATTTAACACCTTATGCTGCCAAAGCACAAGCAGAAAGAAGCTTGCTTGGCTTTTATCAGCTAAGAGAATTAAGGTTATTTTTTTTCCTTGACTTTTTTTTTTAGCAGCCCCAGTACCTTGGCTGGGTTCCAGTTCAGGTAATTACATTCTGTCTTCCTAAATTCCCTTGTAACTCCAATTGGGCAGGTTGCTCCACACTCCCCTCCTAAAAGTGGATGTGCAGGGTGCCTGGCACCAAATGGGGTGGCATTCCTATAGTGGGTCCCAAGGTGTTCTGTTGCAAACGTGCTTCCAGAGGCTTCCGCGCGCAGGGCTCGTGTGCAAATGGAAGGAGTATTATTTATTGCTCTTTCCCGTCAGCAGCTGCCAACCCGAAACTACCTCTGAATGACATTTTAAATATGAAGGCCAGGGTCATTAGGACGATTAGACGCACGGTCTGCTCTGCTCGCCTCTAGAATTACTGGGGGACAGACGCCGGGTGGGCAGTGGAGGAAGGAAACGCGTCTTTTCATGCGGGGCTTTGTGTTCCAATTTTCCACAAAATGGCTCTTGTTTGTGGTTGTTGTTTGCTTTTTTGCTATCTCCTGATTAAAATTAAGGGGGATTATTGGGCTTCTTTGTTTTTATTTTTTTTAGAATGAATGGAAATGAAAGTGTTTTTCATGTGTAGGAATAAAATGAGACAGCTTTTTTTAAAAAAAGTCTGAGATTCAATTCATTTTAAGTTAATTCTTCAAATATTTATTGAGTCCCTGCCATGTACCAGACCGTGTCAAAGGACTCTCTTGGCTACATAAACACTTGTTGTTTTTAACATTTTCATTAATATTTATTTTATTAATAATTATGGATACAAATGTGTTTTTCAAAAACAGTGAAAGTAATTCCTATAAATAGCATCTGTAGGGATAACCAAAGTATGAAATGACCAGCTTGTTTATGTGGCTTGTAATAACACCCTTTGTGGGTAGCTGATTTTGGTGAAGGTATACTTACCAAAATGGACACCCGTCTTTGCTACAAATCAGAGGTTAGGATATGTCCTGAAGGATTAAAAAAAGAAACTCTGATGTATGGAAACCGTTTCAGTTTTCAGGTTGCGCATGAGTGTGAAGGGACTCTCTCTCCAGCTGCCGGGAGAGACTCGGGAGCCGCTGCCACGGGCCTATTGTCAGCTCTGCTTGCGACATAATTCCTGCAAAACAAGGGTGTGGAGGCTTCATCCATGGCGTTTCTGAAAGACAGGGGCGGACGCCCTGGGCTGCATTTTGGCCCAGGCACGTTTCCCCGGGACTTTCAAGTTTACTTCTGTTAGCCTTAATGTTCCTAACCCCACGTCCTCTCTCTACTAGGTATCGTAAATGGATGGCCACGAGCATTTAGGGGGACAGAGCAAAGCCGCGCTGAGGGGCCTGGTGAGCACGTCTGATGTCAGGTCTTCCCACCCTGTGTTTAGATAATCACTTCTTTTTGCCCTTTTACCTCCCACCCCACTCTTTACAAAGCATCAAGTCCAGGCAGATATTAAACAACTCAACTCAATCCTGTGATCTCCTCTGGGCTTGTAACTCTAGTGAGTTGCATTTTTTCCTAATTACAGGAAAAACAGCAAATTGGCAAACATCAGGAAGTGGGTACACCCCCTCTGATTTACAAGGAAGAGTGTAGGGTGACTCTACAGCTCAGGAATTCAGTGAAATAAATTTATGGTTAGAAAAATTCATGTTCTTAATGTGATGAAGGTCCTTTAACTTTTAACACGCTTCTCCAGTTAAGCTGCGCGGGAATCTCACGGAAATGGCTGTCTACGGCTGCTGCAAACTGATTTATCCCCAGATAATAGTTAGAGCTGCAGACCAAATTGTTGGAAAGAAACAGTTCTTTAATTTTGGCATTTGGGGCTGTCTGTGTCTTGTTTATACACATTCCCACAGTGTACATGAGCAGAGATTTGCGGTGGCCCAACTTTTCTGGGCAATCAGGGTGACTCCCCTCCAGGCCAGAGGGCCTGCCCTGCTGATAATCTGCTCGCAGACACCCTGCTGAGCTGGGCGGCTCACACTGGATCCTTCCTTGGCATTGAAGAGTCAAGTGAGACCTTTATCCATGTGTATGGCGCTACTAATTTGTGTTTTGAAAATTATATTTGGAGGAGCTGCTGAAATCATTTGCTTTGTGCGAGTGATGAAATCTGCTCCATGTAAGATGTTTCCTGAGAAAGATAAGAGGCATCGTCCCAACCCTGACGTTATCTGGGCTTTGCTGGGCCCTCCCTTCTGTCTCCAGAGGGAGCAAAGCCAGACACTAGTTACTGGAGAGAGCTATGGCTCCAAGCAGTGAACATCCCCTCAGCACCTACTGTGTGTGGAGTAGAGGTCCAGGCCCTGGAGACACTGGGGCCTGTGTCTCCTGGAGAGACTGGGGCGCGTGAGAGCGCCAGCCCTGCCCCTTGGGATTTACAGTCAGCTGAGCGACAGAAATGAAACAAGCAAAGGGGTGCTTGCAGAAAGAATTGCCGGCTGTGTGCAGGCACATGGAAGGGAGATGTACAGGAGCGCAAGAGAGAAGGCAGGGGCCCTGGGACGGGGTGTCGGGAAGTCAGGCACTCAGCCCCCAGCCCTCTCTGCCAGGCTCCTAGGAGCATCTCCCGCTTCTCAGTAGCAGAAAGAAACTCAGGGAGGTGCTGTGGACAGGGCTGAATGGATGGCATCAGCGACTCAGTGGACATGAGTTTGAGCAGATTCTGGGAGATGGTGAAGGACAGGGAAGCCTGGTGTGCTGCAGGCCGTGGGGTCACGGAGAGTTGGACATGACTGAGCAAGTGAACAACAATAACAATGTGGATGGGGGGCTCAGATCACAGGCTGGTCAGGGCGCAAGGCTCAGCGGGGTTCAGCCCAGCCCTGAAGTCCATTCCCAGGGCCAGGCCGCTCTGTGTCACTGCCGTCCCTGGAGGGAGCCGGGCATCTCCGCTCAGGCACAGTGTGGGGGCCCCAGGCTTCGTGCCGGACTGCGCCTGCCCCCAGGGCCACTGCAGCTCGAGGCTGTCGCCCTCTCCTCTCTGATTTCTGCGCTCGGGGTCAGGGCTGTGCTCCTTCCGTCTGTGGGCGCCTGCCTGGGCCCATCCGTCCCCGCTCGGCTCTGGTCCACCTAGCCCTCTAGCCTCTTAATCCAAGATCTGATTCCTCATTTTTCTACAGCCTTGAGCCTGGATGTTTGGGTCTGACATCTTTTTGGGTAGTTGAGGGTAGGGGCCCAGAGTGTAAGACATTTTCATCTTTTGTGACAGTGAAAATACTCACTGTATATTCATTTGCTTAAAAAAAAAAAAAAAACTGAATGAAAATAACTGGAAAAAATGTGTACTTGAGTACCGTAATGGATATTAACTAGACTCACTGTGGTGATAATTTCACAGTATACACAGATATGGAGTATGCTATATACCTGAAACTAATACAATGTTATATGTCAGTTACATCTCAGTTAAAACAAGCAAAAAGCCCTTGATTTTTTTTTTTTGCATAAAATTAAGACACAAAAAATTAAGATAACTCAAGAGACAAGCAGACATACAAGAATTAGAGTTCCAATAACTTAGGAACAAGAAGGACCTGCCTCAGGTGACTCTCCAATCCTTATCCCTCCCTCTGCCCTCCCTTCCCTCCTTTTCACCAAGCATCTTTTGAGTACCTGCCTGACCCTGCTGAGATGCTGCCAGGCCCCGGTGATGCTGTGATGAGGGCAACGTGGCTCCTCCGCCTTTGGAAGCGCAACGCTGGCGCGTGAGACAGCTTCGTACACGCAGCCGCAGGAGAAGCCTCTCCGACACACACCTGTGCAGAGGTGAGCCGCTGGGGCAACCCTCTGTGGGAGTGCAGGAAGAAAGGCAGACTGGAAGCACCTGGGAAAGCCTCCCCAGCAGGAGTAGAGACCTGATTTAGGCCTTAACAACGGAGAAGAATTGTTCTAGAAGGAGCCCTGGGGAGAAGGGTACTTCATGGCAGAGATGGTGCTCTGAATGAATGCAGAGAGAGGGCCTGGGACAGGTGGGAAGGGAAAACGATCTGCCTGGGCCTCCCAGGGTGATCTGCAGAGCAGCCCGTATTGCTGAGTCTTCCTGGAAGGCTTCCAGAACCTTCAGCATTTAGCTGTCCTTTCTACCATTCCTGCAACGGGCCTGCTTCAGCTGCTGGCTCCATGAATACTCTATAAACAAATGTCAAGGCACTTAGCAGGCTTCAGGGTCTTGCTCGCCAAGTGCCCATGACCTAGTTGAAGGCAAGGATGCCTTGGAGCAAGCGACTCTAGGGGGACCCATCACTGCCAGGTACGGGTAGGTGCCCCTGGACTGGGGACTCCTGAGTTAGGCTGCCCCCTCAGGGAGCACGTGGGGACTCAGCCATCTGCTCAACAGCGGTCCGTGGGGCCCCGAAGGACAGTCAGGGAAGCGCGGCCACCTTGTCGTCTTGAGTACGTGTGTGCCTAAAAGAGAAGACACTGACTCCATCGCTGATGTTTGCTCCGCTTTTTATTATTCAGTGTAGTTAGCTTGGGCTTTTCGAGAACCGAGAAAAAATTTGCTTGACATCCAAGAAAAATTATTTTCACCTTAGCTCACCTTCATACCCAAACTCCCGTGAATTACTATTTCTGTGATACACTGAGCTGGTTTTCATTGTTCTTTCCTTCTTAACATCTAGAGGCTCATGCCTGAGGTCCGCGAGCTGGCTTCCCTGCACTGCTTACCACTCTGTTCATCCCTGCCTGGCAAACCTAATACGCTGGACACCTTTCCACTGTGCCCACCTGAAGGCTTTTATTGGTTGGAGGCCCTCATTTCTTTATCCAGAAAATTTTCACTGAGGCTTAGGATGTGCTAAGTAAACAGGGCCCCACATTTCTGTCTTCATGAAGTGATGAGCCCAGTGGGAGAGAGAGAAAGTCCCGCTAATCACTGCAGGAACCGGCCAGACCCGTGGGTTCTGAGAGCCGCATAACTACCAAACACGGTTGAGCCACAAGATAATGCCTGCTGGGCGCTAGGGTCAGGGGCCCCAAGAGTGATGCCCGTGGACTGTACATGGCATCAAAGGCAGAGAAAGGAGGGGAAAATGGCATTTCCAGCACAGGCCATGGGGCAGAGGCAGGGAAGGGTGAGAGCTGGACTGAACCTAGTGTGGCCAAAGTCAGATTAGGAGGCTGAACCCTCAAACAGGCCTCAGAAGTTGGCTTTGGCCAGATTGGGAGGGCCCCAGTGCCATGCTGGGGACGTGGCCCTATGGATATGACCAGATCTTTATTTATCCCCCAGGCTGGAGGAGGAAAGTAAGAGGTAGGAAACAGAGAGCCGTCAGGGCTCTGAGAGGAGGGTCACAGGAGGGCCCTTTGGTTTAGGGACACATAAGAACATATAAGGGGCAAAAACAGGCCAAGGAGTCCAGACCAGGCCCCGCGCTGCGTACCGCTCTGTTCAACCCTGCCTGGTACCTACACTGCGGGCAGGTGGCCGTCCAACCACCCCCTCCCCAGATGGTTGTAGGCTTGCCCCTGTGTGCAGATCCTGAGGCTACAGAGATGCAGGGTCTGCCTGCTGCAGAAAGAGCCGGTAGGCGGGTGGGGAAGGTCCAGGGCGGTGGGGCGTTCGAGGTGCTGCGAAACCCGCAGGGGTGGGGACCATAAGGGTTTAAGCCTAGCTTGGCTGGCAGGACAGAGACTGGCTTAGAGGGGAGAGGAGGACCTTCAGGGCGGGGAGCCTCAGACCGTGAGGAGGCCTTCTTATCTTGGAAATGGTTCATACAGGGGAGGGAGATAATAAAGAAAGATTTGTTGGGGCAGCTGCATGTGGGACCTTGATGACCAGTGATAAGTCTGGCTGGGCAGTCACTGCAGGCCTCTGAGCAGCGCAGAGTCTGGGGCAAGGAGGCCTGGTAAGACTCGAGGCCCAGGAGACTTGCCTGGGGGCAGCTCCCTTCCTGGGCTGGCAGATGGAAGCCCTCGGGAGCAGTCGTGTCCGCTTCGGGGTTCAGGGCTCTGCGGCTGGTGCTGGTCTGCTCTGCCCGTTGGGTGGGTCAGGCATGGGTGGGATTCTCTTCGGCACTCATGGGGCTGGGGGGGTCTTGTTTGTGCCAGTCTGTTCTGTGCTGGGGCTTCCCTGGTGGCTCAGGGGTAATCTACCTGCCAAGCAGGAAATGCGGGTTTGATCCCTGGATTGGGAAGAGCCTCTGGAGAAGGCAATGGCTACCCACTCCAGTATTCTTGACTGGGAAATTCCATGGTCAGAGGAGCCTGGTGGGCTACAGGCTGTGGGGTCGCAAAAGAGTTGGACACGACTGAGCGGCTGAGCACGCAGGCGTGTTCTGTGCTGGGGATGCCCAAAGGGGAACTGATGGTCTTGGTGGTCTGCTGGCCCTGAGGGTCCCAGTCTGCTTCTGGCCGCTCAGCACTCACTGAGCATTTGCTCTGTGGCTGCACCCATGCGGGCAATGGGGAGTCAGAGACCAGGTAACCTGCCTGGGCCCTGGGGACTCCCTGCCCCGTAGGACACATGGGTGGAGAGGCTTCACAAGGGTGCTTGGCCCCAGTCTGAGGAGGGGTACCTCAGAGTCCCTGACTTGTCCGGAAGATGAGGGCTGGGCCCCAGGGCCCCCTCGAGTGGCTGTGCTGCAGCGGCCCTTTGGGACTTAGACTGCAGCCGACGGACCTGACCAACCGCGACATAAAGCGAGTGGGTCTCTCCAACCTTTCTGACAGGCTTCTTAAAGGATGTCAACAGCTGCTTACGGAGCCTGGGCAAGTCCCCTAGCGCTTTGTGCCAGGGTCACGGTCCCATGGAGGAGCGCGCACCAGCCTACCTCTAACATGGGGTGACCTTTCTCCTCCATGTTACTCGAGGAGCCCCCCAGCCAGGGCAGGGAGTGGAGTGGGGGTGATGCAGGGCCTCCGGGGACAGGCGGGGAAGTGGAGAGACCCTGCCCTCCTGCCCATCCTCTAGAGCTTTCCAGGCTCTCTCCTGCTCCAGTGGCTTTGCAGAAGGGAGGGCAGAGAAGAAAACATGCCTCCAAGGGCAGCATTAGGTGACCAGAACCCCAGAGAACATTAGAACAGTCAGAATTTACCCAGGAAAAGAGATGACATTGGACTGACCTTTGTGTCTGGACAAGAGACATAATTACCAGGAAGGCTGGTAACAAAATGAGCCTGGAAGGAATAGAAGCAAGAAGGGACAGCTTGACTGGTCAGCACCTCAGAAGGGCAGGCCCTCCCCAGGCTGAATGACATTCACTATGTACTTTAAGGAATGCGCGTAGCGGGAGAGGTGAAATCAATAGACTCAGCCCACCGTGCTGACTGTGGTCCCCGAGACCGCCAAGTATTTGAAATATTCCTGGACTACAGAAGCGGAAGTAGCTGAATGCAGAGAAGACCTCCTTGTGGGGCTATCTTCTGAGTGAGCGACCCTGTGGCTTGGGCTTGTGAGCAGGTCAATCTTTCAAAGCCTACTGAATTTGCTGAATCCACTCAAGTTTACTATTCTTCATTATCAGCATCACGACGAATGTCTGCGTCCTGGACACTTCGGGGTCGTCAAACCTGTGCTGTAGGATGTTCGGACATAGGTAGCAGTATCCTTTCAAATGGGGACAATAAGGGAAGGAGCATCTGTCTCATACTGATCAGGATTTCTGACCTAAGGCATAGAGAGCTCTAATCATGGCCAAGAATTGAATTTATTTTTGAAAATACCAAATATCACCAAACAACTCCAGCAGGGGTAGAACAATGGAGAATTCGGTTTGCAAACATGTGGCTGAAGTGATACATTTCATTTTATTTTTCTCTTTCTTTTTTTTTTAATTTTATTTTTAATTGGACGATAATTGCTGTACGATGTTGTGTTGGGTTCTGCCACACATCAACATGAATTAGCCACAGGTATATGGATGTCCCCTCCCTGTCTAGCCTCCTTCCCACCTCCCACCCCATCCTACCCCTCTAGACTGTCAGAGAGCTGAAATGATACATTTTGAATGAAAGAAACTTTCACCACATATACATGTAGCTGGTGGTTATTTGTGCAGACAAAAGGGAAGGATACTCTTGGCCCTGGAGTTTGCTTTGCCAAATTCCCGGCCCCTTCCCGCGGTGAGTTAATTTCCAGGCTCTGCCAACAGCTCACCTGCACCCAGCCGACCTCTTCTCCCCTGAATGTGCTTCCCGGGGCGGAGGACCTGGGCGTGCCGTGGCCTCAGGGCCCCGGGAGGACATTGTCGTTTGAAGGCATCTCAGTGGGGCTCTCTTCCAGAGCGCTCCGGCCTCTCTGGGTCTGAAGAGGAGGCTGCCTCCTGGGCTCTCCAGACTTTATGCTAAGTAGCTCCCACTCATCCATGTAAACACGGGCGTCCTGGCGTTTCCAACAGGCCTTATGTAAAGTGATGAATTGCCCCTAGGAAGGATCGACCAGCACGTGGGCCTTAATTGTCTCCGGCACCAGGGGTTCCTAGAGCCCCTGAAGATGAGTTTGCAGCTCCTGCGGACCACGGAGGCGGCGGCATCCCTCCTTGCCTGCTTCCATCCCCGCTCAGGCCACGTAGGGTGCACCCTCGGGTCGCGCCCCTGGGGATGCCCGGTGGCCCAGCCGCCACCCCCGAGCGTGCACGCGCGCCCACCCGCCTTCGCCATCACGGTTGGGGTCGGGGAGTGCGCGCTCGCATCGGTTAATTAGACGCCAGAGTCGGTGGAGCCCCCGCCCGCCGGCCTACGCTCTGCCCGCCAGGGGCGCCCTCCCCGCCGCCCGCAGGCCCTTTGATCGCCCGCGGCCCGCAGCCCGCAGCCCGCTCCGCGGCGCGCAGGTGGCGGCAGCGGGGCGCGGCGCGCTCGGGCGCTCGGTCCCCCGGCCGCGGCGCGCTCCCCGCCACGCCGCACATCAAGGCCCGGCCGGCCGGCGGGCGCCTTCATTAGCAGCCTGAAATTATAATATTATGTTAAAGAACAAAGCTGCTCCCCGGAAAAATATGTGCTGCATATCTGACAAAGATAAATTGGATTATTCAAAATATTCTTGATGAAATGTTACATTTTGCAACTAATTATCAATCTGTTTTATCTGCAGACCAGCTGGGCATTTTTGTGCATGCAAGACCTGCCTTTCCAATGATCTTAAGATGTCACTGTAGCGTTTACATCTTTTATTTCAAGATTTAAATAACTAGGAAGTAGCTAATGTAATTCACTGCTGAGAAGAAAGAGGAGCTTCTTGATTCCTTTCCAAAGCCATCTCCTTCTAATGAACTTCTTTGGACAGTGAGTAATGAGGCTTTATTCAAATAATGTTTAAGGAAGCCTCTGTCAGTGTAATTTCTAAAAAAAAAAAAAAAAAGGACCAATGTTTAATACATTTAAAACATCTCAATTCATAGGATAGTAGGTCATGCAAGCCCACAGTAGCCCTTGCCAATGAGATGTTCCTCCAGTGTTGCTCTTTCCTGTTGAACCTGGCCTGGCCAAGCCCTCAGATGGCCTCACAAATCCAACGACTTGGCCCACTTTTTATCTGATGTTTTGCTGGAGCTGAGATGTTTAAGATACTCTGGGCTGATATAAATCCTGACCATTAGGAAGATTCAGCTTTCGGCTCCCGTCTGCCCATGAAAATCTCTCTCCTGTTCTGATCTACCTGGGGGATTGTGTCAATGTAGTTTTCTTGTTTTGTATTTTATGGCTGGAGGCAGCAGAAAAACAGACTCTGACGGCTTCTAGGCCCTTCACACTTTCCTGGAGGGTAGAGAGTGGCTGGAAGATGACTCTGTCTGTGTGCTTATCCATCCGCCCACCCGTCTCCATGTAGTGAATGCATTCTCCATTCAGGCTGAATAGACACACTGGGACCTACCGTGTATCAACACTCAGAAGTCCTTTCCCACCTTCTCTAGTCCTTCTTTTTGTTAGAAAGAAATATAGGCTTCTCAGGTGGCACCAGTGGTAGAGAATCTGCCTGCCAAGGCCAGAGACCAAGAGACATAGGTTCGATCCCTGGGTCGGGAAGATCCCCTGGAGGAGGGCATGGCAACCCTCTCCAGTATTCTTGCCCGGAGAATCCCATGGACAGAGGAGCCTGGTGGGCTCTAACTCATGGGGTCGTAAGGAGTCCGACACGGCAGCGCACACGCATCATTCATCATTCACAGAGAAGTGCAAGAATATTCTCCTTTGCCGAACAAACGTCACTCCTTCAGCCCGAGATGGAGGAAGCAAGGTGGGGGAGGGCTTCACTCCCATTGCACAGGTGAGAACACAGAGGCACAAGGAAAGAGACGATGTGATTTCCTCAAAGATACCCTGAGAGCTGGGCTTCCCAGGTGGCGCTAGTGGTGAAGAATTCACTCCTGCCAATACGGGAGATATGAGAGACGCAGGTTCGATCCCTGGGTCAGGAAGATCCCCTGGAGGAGGGCATGGCAACCCACTCCAGTATTCTTGCCCGGAGAATCCCATGGACACAGGAGGCTGGTGGGCTTCAGTCCATGGGGTCACGAAGCGTCGGACACGGCTGAGCAGGCACCCCGAGAGCTGCGGTGAAGGCGGGGCTGCAAGCCTCTCCAGCTCTCAGCGCGTCCTCTATGTGCTCCGCTTAGACGGGTGAAAGACGAACTCGCAGCTGATGGGAGGAACATGTGGGAAGCTTCAGGATGCGGATTCCCCTTCTCAGCTGAGAGGTCTTCAAAGTGGCTATGAGGGAGCACGCCAAGGAAAATCAAGCAGCCATTTTCCCACTGAAATGACAGAACATACATCCTTCTTGCTTTTCTAATTGATTGCATTCTGACTGCTTCTCCATAAAATGATCCCCAGACAGGTTCTCAGAGCTGTCACGGAGCCATTTGAAATTTCGCATGAAGCACGTTTCTGCGTGCATTTCCGTATCTGTCTATATAACTCTTTTCCCCCTTATTTGGCTTGGTTAGAAAATGTCTTTTGTTCAGATTGCAAAAGAAAATTACAGCTGATCTGCTTTCTGCCCAATTTGACTCCAGGGTTTTCTCTTTTGGCATTCCTATATCAAGGGTCAAATTACAGTGCTCAGAACAGAAATGTTTTGCAGAAACACTGACGGGACCCTTCTAAGACTACTCTCTCTGGTGAGAGTCTCATCTTCTGTTTTTATTTACTTATTTTTTTAACTCTTTTTTTCCATGATAAGTTGATTAATTTTTGTTGGAGTGTAGTTGATTTACACTATAGTATTAGTTTCAGGTGTGCAACGAAGTGAATCAGTTCTGCAGATTCATGTATCCACTCCTTTTTAGACTCGTTCCCCATGTAGGTTACTGCAGAGTGTTGCGTAGAGTTCCCTGTGCTGCACAGTGAGTCCTTCTTAGTCATCTGTTTTATGTACAAAGTGTTTACATGTCAATCCCAATCTTCCAATGTATCTCCGCCCCCACGCTTACCCCCTGGAAACCGTGAGTTTGTTTTCTGTATCTGACTCTATTCTGTTTTGTTAGTAAGTTCACTTGTATCCTTTTGTTAGATTCCAGATACAAATGGTGTCACATGGTATTTGTCCTTCTCTGCCTTACCTCACTCAGTGTGGTCACTGCTAGGCCCATCCATGTTGCTGCGAATGGCTTAATCTTCTTTTTTTAAGGTGTTGTTTCCTGCCTCATGCTTTGTATTTGAGAATCCATGGCTGTGGCAGAAGTGAAGGTGCAAGGGTCCCTTGGAGCTCAGGGGAGACTCTACTGGCCGATGGCTTTTCCCAAGTAGTCTCCTGGGTCTTTTGCCTAGAGTGACCAAGGGGCTGTCATCTCACGATGCCAATCCCCCAAACCCCAAACTCCTCTGAGTGGAGAGTGAGACCTCTCTGTCACAGAGATGACTATACGGCGCCAAATATTTGGTGCTGTTTTTTTTCTAAAATAATTTCTAATTATATGTAGGAAGACAAAATATCAGGGCTTCTCTGATGGCTCATGGGTAAATAATCCGCCTGCAATGAAGGAGACACCGGAGACACTAGTTTGATCCCCAGATCAGGAAGGTCCCCTGGAGAAGGAAACGGCAGCCCACTCCGGTGTTCTTGCCTGGGAAATCCCATGGACGGAGGAGCCTGGCGGGCTGCAGTTAAAGGGTCGCAAAGAGTCGGACACGACCTAGTGACTAAGCGCAGGAATACAAAGCAGAGGAGTCACTGTGTGTGTGGAGATCATTTAGCCATCTTCACAGGATGTGGTGTAAGAAAGTGTCGGAGCTCTCCTGGAAAAGGGTGCTGTGCTACGCTTGTTCACCCCAAGCTGCCCACGCCCTCATGTGTGGATGGCGAGTGTGGCTGGGCCCACAGTGCTGCTGTGAAGGGTCCCTTAAAGCATCAGGGGCAGGTGTCCGCAAAGCCTTCCTGTAACGGCCAGACGATGAGTGTTTCAGGTTTGCAGGCCAACCCCCTCTGTCTCAGCTACTCCGTTCTGCCACCGAGGCTCTGAGGCAGCTGCAGACAATTTGTAAATGAATGAGCATGGCCCCGTTCCAATAAAACTTTATTTATGGGCACTGAAATGTGAATTTCAGATAATTTTCATGTGTCATGAAATATTATTCATCTTTTGATTTTTTTCAGCCGTTTACAAATGTAATAACCATTCTTAGTTTGTGGGCCGTACAGAAGCAGACAGTGCCCAGATGTGGCCCGCAGGCTGCGGCTTGGCCCCTCTGCTTTGGCGCTGAACCAGGAAACTCCCAGCCGCTCTGACTTGCCCGCTGCTCTTGTAGGGGTGAAGGAGGGAGGCCTTCTCGATCCACTGGATCCACGCACATAACAGTAGGTCCTCTCTTGCGCACCACCCCCAGTTTTACTGAGCTATAATTTGACACAATATTGTATAAGTTTGAGGCACACGATGGAAGGGCGTGATTGTGCATTCCTTGGAAGGTAATCACCGGGGTAAGTCTAGGGGACATATCTCAACTCACAGAGTGACACGTCCTTTTCCTTGTGATGAGAATTTTTAAGATCTATCCTGTCACTCAAAGGGAGGGGATTATATAAGGTATCTGTTAGGAGGATTCCATGGAGTAGTTTGATTTACATGGTTTCAGTTAGTGAGAAAACACTCAGAAGTGAGAAGATTAGATGAATTCTGGAAGTAGACTAAGGAACAAAAGTGATTTGGACCAACCAGTCTGTGCGGCTGTGGCAAGGACTGTGATTAGATGGAGGTGGGAGAAGGGGCATGGGAGAGGGTGGGG
>SJYQ01001188.1:196725-235592 GCA_006410935.1 Redunca redunca
TGAAGGGGGAGGGGAGGTAAAGGGGGAGGGGGCAGAGGCGGTCGGGTAGTCGGGGGGCCCTTCTGAGGACTCTGTCCAGGCCCAGGAGTTAAGGAGCAGACTGGGAGCTGCCAGCCAGCCCGTCGCAAGCATCTCATAGCCTCAAGTTTTCTGTAAAACTTCACACTTATCCTCTCTGTTCCACAGATATGTACAGAGCCCCTCCTGGTGCCAGGTCAGTGCGGGAAGCCCGTGGGGCAGCTTCCTGTGGCTGCCGACACAGCCTGCGGTCCACGCCTCTGAGCTCCTGGTGATGCCGGCGTGCTTTGGCTCGCAGCCGCATCCCTCCAGCCTCTGCCTCCCTCTTCCCATGGGACTCCCCCCTGCATCTCCCTGTCCAGATCCCCCTCTTCCGGTGAGCGAGCCCGTTGCTGGAGCAGGGCCCAGCCTGCTCCTGGAGGCCCTCCTCGCCGCCTGATGACATCTGCAAGGACTGTTTCCCAAGAAGGCCACATTCTCAGGTCCCAGGGGACATGAACATTTTTGGGGGGTGACGCAATTCAACTCGCACGACACAGAAAGCGGAGTAAACAGAGGTTAGAACTGGGGCCCAAGTGGTAGCTGTCCCTGTAGCGCGTGACTTCAGTGGCCAAGGATCGGCTCTGATCCTTCCTGGCAGCAAAGCGCAGCCGTGGTGTTGACAGCTGTGGTTGGATCTCCAGAAGTATCATCCCCACACGATCCTGAGGGAATCTCACACAGGTTAGTAAGGGTTTCTTTGGGGATTTGCCTTGCTCACTCAGGGAACAGCTTCACAGCCCGAGGCCCTCCTGCCACACCCTCCGTGGACTCTTCTCCGGACCTTCTGCCAGGTAGCTGCTCCACCTGCTTCTCTTGGGGATTCCTCCTGGGAAGTAGGGTTCCTGGCTCCTTAATCAGGGCTTCCCGGGTGGCACTAGTGGTAAAGAGCTGCCTGCCAATGCCGGAGATGTAAGAGGTGTGGGTTCGATCCCTGGGTTGGGAAGATCCCTTGGAGGAGGAAATGGCAACCCACTGCAGTATTTTTGCTTCGAAAATCCCATGGACAGAGGAAACTGGGGGGCTACAGTCCGTGGGATTGCAATCAGCTCCTTACTCAGCTTGACCCCAGTTCCTGCCCCTAAAGCCTGCAGATGCACTCAGCACTCAGCATAAGGAAGGGCCCCCCCCACCCCAGTGCCCGGACCCCACCCTCACGAGCAGCTTTGCATCCTTTTGTCACGCGAGCTTGCTCTCTGCCCCAAGTGACCTACCAAGGTATTTCTTCTGTATGAGCACGCTTCATTTTATTGTGCTTCACTTTATTGCACTTTACAAATATTGCCATTTTTGCAAATTGAGGGTTTGTGGCCATCCTGCACCAATCACATCTATTTGGTACCATTTTTCCAGCAGCATTTGCTCACTTTGTGTCTGTATCATATTTTGGTAATCCTCACAATATGTCCAACCCTCCACCAGCAAAAAGATTACAATTTGATGAAGACTCAGATAATGTTTAGCATTTTTAGCAACAAAGGGTTTTTAAAGTAAGGTTTGAATGTTGTTTTTTAGACATAATGCTATTGCACACTTAACAGTAACAGTATAGGGTAAAGGGAAGGTTTATACGCGCTGGGAAATCAAAAGAATTCTGGTGTGACTCTCTATATTGCAATATTCGGTTTGTTGTAATGGTCTGGAACAAGACCTACAGTATCTCTGAGGTGAGCCTGTAAGAGCATTGTCCCTAGGAGGAATTTTGGTGAATGAAATGACCTTCAGCCCCTTTCCAGCCTCCTTGATAATGGGATGAACACAGGAAGTGCATCCAGCTCAGGCATGGAAACCAGAAGTCACCTGAGGGACACAGGCAGAAAGCCCAGGTGATGACGGCCAGGTGAGGTGAGCGGGGAGAGTGTGTGTCGAGCGAACCTGTGCTGGGGACTGAACAGCTGTGAGGCTCAGAGGGCTCTCCTGGGAGGAGTGATGCTGGGCAGCTCAGAGCTGCCAGCTCACCCTGGATGCTGAGACTCAGGTGAGGAGGAGGAACGGTCCCCGAGCCTCAGGGACTCCAGCCAAGGGCAAATGAGAGGAGGTGATTCCACTCCAGGGTATTTCTAAATGCCTCCTATGGTCTGCCGCAACCTCAGCCCTGTGTGTACGTGTGTGTGTGTGTGTGTGTGTGTGTGTGTGCGCGCGCGCGTGTGTGCGTGTTGCTCAGTCATGTCTGAGTCTTTGACACCCCTTGTAGCCCCCCAGGCTCCTCTGTCCATGGGATTCTCCAGGCAAGAATACTGGCGTGGGGAGCCTTCCCCTTCTCCAGGGGGTCTTCCCGACCCGGGTCCCCTGTGTCGCAGGCAGGTTCTTTACCATCTGAGGCTCCAGGGAGGCCCCACCTCAACTCTGAGTCGCGCTAGATTTCGTGCCCTTTGAAATTTAACTTTGTTCGAGCTTTGACCCCCATCCATGCAACCAGTGTCAGAATTTTGGGTTCATCCTGTTTGCTGAACCACCTCTAAGTTAGAGCCTGTGAGTTCGGGTGCTGGAAACAGGCAGAGAGAAAACAAATCCACGGTCAAGCTGAAAGAACCACAGGGCAGCTTCCAAAAGAGGCTCAGCCAGGAGTCACCTTTGGTCCTTGTCACCTTCATGAGTACCATCACCTCCACCACCATCATCATCACCATCATCACCTCCGCCACCATCACCTCCGCCACCATCACCTCCACCCCCATCACCTCTGCCACCATCACCGCCATCATCATCATCACCATCACCTCCGCCACCACCATCACCTCCGCCACCATCATCATCACCATCACCTCCACCACCATCATCACCACTGTGCATTCCATGCTCTGTGATCTTATTTAAGGCTCACAACCATCCAAAAGGGTAAATTATTTACCCTTTTAAATACTGTTAAAACACTGATTTATCCCTGTTTTTCAAATGAGGAAGTCGAGGCTCACGTGGGATGAGTGCTGGTCTCTCTGTGTCACTGCTGCAGAGGTCAGGGTCAGTGTGTGTGAGCACGAGTGCTTGTGTGAACATGTGTCCGTGAGTGCACGCCTGTGAGCGCGTGTCCCTGCGTGCACCTGGCTGCCTGTGCGCGTGTTGCTGCCACTCTGGCCTGTCTGTGCCACCAGCACCCACGTGGAGGCCCAGGAGGGCAGCAGGGCTTCCTGAGAAGCAGGCAGGACCGATAGGAGCAGGATGTGGGCTGGCCGGCAGAGAGGCTGACCTGGCTGTGTCCACCAGCCTGGGGGTTGTGGGAGCCATCCTGAGACCTTGCCTGGGTTGCGTGGGGCCCAGCCAGGCCCTTTAATTGGCAGCATCAAGTGCTGTGCCAGGCTTGGATGCCTCGGGGTCCCCTGGCAGGAGGGGCTGGAAGCTGGCATCTGCAGGGCTCCATGTGTGTGCTTTCAAGCTAGAGGAGGAGATCCTGCTTGGTGGTGGGAGAGTTGGGGAGAGGAGGTGAGGAGTGGCCTCCTGCCTGGTGCCTGTAAGCATCTCAGACCACCCTGGGGCTCAGACCTGCCAGTCCTCCTGGCAAGGAGCCGTCCAGGCTACTTCCAATAGAGCATCCACCAGTCACAGCTAGCTGCTTAAATGTAATCAACTAGCTTATTAATTATCAATGGATTAAAGTAACTGATTAAAATGAAATGTGAATACCCAGATCCTCAGTCACACTCCCCACCTTTCATGGGCTCAGGGGCCACCAGGTCCAACAGGACAGATGAAGAATGCTTCTGTCATCACGGAAATTCGGTCAGACACCACTGCTCTAAGCGGCAGGTCTCCGAGCCTAGTCCCGTGGCCTGGGTCAGGTAAACGATGCTGTCGAGACCTCACGGTCCCCGTCCCTTGACCTTTCCCTTGTCCTTGACCCCTCTCTACAGCCACTCATAAGGTGAAGGCTTTCACTGGTCGTCGGCTCATCGGAGGCTTTCGGAGGGAAGCTCAGGTGTTCAGGTTCCATCCCACCTATGGGAGGAGATGGGCACGTGGGGGCACCGGGACCTGACCCTGTGGCTTTTTTCTTTTCCTTTTAAACACATGAGTCATGGGACTCCCCTGGTGGCCCAGCGGTTAAGACTCTGTGTTTCCAATATAAGGGGAGTGGGTTTGAACCCTGGTAGGGGGACTAAGACCTTATATGTCACGTTGCGCAGCCAAAAAAAAAAAAAAAAGGCAGTCACAGTACTGTGTGCTTTACACGTGCTAGCAGTAACAATGTTAAGTAATCGTAGCTGTCGTGTACTGGGTGCTTATGTGCGGGAGGGCTGAGGCCCGTGTGTGCCAGACCCCAGCCTGTCCTTGCCAGGCTTCGCTTCCCACCAGGAGAGGGCCAGCACTCACCTTGTTCACACACTGAGCCACCTCTGGCTGGAGAGGCACCCAGCTCGTTCTGTCCTTGACTCTGGGGTGATTCTGCCTGAATTCTGTCTACAAAGCCATTTCCCAACCATCCACCACAGTCTCTTGTTTCCTCTTTAATTAGAATAACTGTAACTTTTTAGTATGGCCATAACGTACGTACTTTTTTGCCCTGTTTAAACTCACCCAGGGATGGTTTGCAGGAAAATGAGACGGGGGACTCCAGGACTGGGGGCTGACCCCTCCACACCCTCCTGCTGTTTGTTCTTGGTTTCTGTTTTAAATTGAAATATAGTTGATTTACAATGTTGTGTGCTCTTGCTTTTTTAAAAACAGACTTACAGGGTCTCTTCATGTAAAATCTCATCGTTTCCATTGGTAAAGCTGTCATCCTCGGGAAGTTATTTGAGACCATTTGTCCTCACGATCAGATCACACAGCTTCTTTCTCCTCTGAAGAACCTGAAAAGCAGTTTACATTAAATATTAGAGCACCTGACTACCACTGGCTAATTTAATTGTGGACTTCAACGTAAGCTTCAGGGATGTTTCTCCATCCTGAGCTGCCAGTGGTATTTGCTGATGAGAGGTTTCAGTTTGAAATCCCTGGTCAATCAGTGCTTTACTCTCAGGAGGAAATTAAAGAAATCACTTGAAAATGGCTGAGAAATAGGAAAAAAAAAAAAAAAACCAAACACACTTGGCTCTAGCAGGCATCCTGGAAGGGTGGATGGGAGGTCAGCTGAGTGCTAAACGCTGTTGCCGCCTCTCGGGCCCTCCCTTGACACCACGGCTCCGAAAGTCCCGCCGTGAGAGAAGGCGGAGTTGGCTGCCTTAGAGATGACTTTCGGTGGGCTGCCGTGGTCTGTTAGAGTCATACAGTGCGTATGACGAGCGCTGGGGCGGGAGCAGGACTCTCTCTCGGGCTGGTCTTTAGAACAAAGAAAACAAGCTCAGTATCTACCAGATCAGTTTGCGCCCGATTTGGTTTAAATGCTAAACCCTATGAAACGATCTTAAGCAGAAAAATCAATTTCCCAGAAGTCTCAGATGTACACTGGAACTCTCATATTTGAACTAAATCTAGGTAGAGTTAAATAATTGAGCTTGCTCTCTTTAAGTGCTACAAATGTATTTCACACTAGAAATAGCTCACGTGAGTCGGGCAACTCCGGAGGGTGCTCAGGCACCCAAGCCCCTCGGAGGTGGGCTGGGAGCAGCTTGAGATCACGACTGCCCTGAAGGGTAGGGCCGGGGTGGCACCGAATCCCAGACAGCTCCTTGTTCAGAATTAGCCGGGAGAGGCAGGCACCAAGTTCATGAGCAGAGCTGGACGCTCTTGAAATGACCTGCATTGACAGAGAGGAATACCTGGGGGTTGCCCCTTGAATGTGGCATCTGAGAGCACAAGGACCCATTCTGGGGACCCCTAGGTCCTGCCAAGGAGCAGAGATTAAGGTCACTGTTCCTGGCCTCACCAGTCCTGACTCCTATCTCCTGCCTGGGTGGACCTGGGATCTACAACTTTTCAGAGCCTCGGTTTTCCATCTGTGAAATGGGACTTCGTTTGCTCCTGTACGTTTTGGTTGTCCTGGGCCCCAGGGTAGAACGGTGAACATGGTGGACAGAGCCTCGCCTCTCTGAGCTTGTGGGTCTGTGGTGGAGGCATACAGCACGGGGTTTCCAGAACCATTCAACCTGGGGAAGGGCTGAAAAGGAAGAACATGCCCCTCTGAACAGGCGTACCTGCTTCCAAGAGAGTGGGGGGTTGAGTGAATTAGTTCAGTAAAATGCCCAGAGCTGCTCTTTCATCACATAGGCTGGTCAGAGAGATAGAGGGGAAAAGAGGAATTCAGGAAAAGGGAATTAAATAGAAACGCAGGGCTGGCATGGGGAGAAGGGGGTTCTGGGTTTGTGTCCACCAAGATGCAGGCACATGCTGACTGCCTCCAGCCTGGCTCACCCCAGGAAGCAGTAAGGAAGCTCTCTGGGGCCCGGCTTGGGCCCCTCTGACCCTCACGTTCACTCTGCTCCCCTGATTGATCTGCGGAGCATTTACAAGTGGGAAGCAGGCCAGACTCTGGGCTGAGCACGCCCCTGCTGGCGCAGGACCTGCGGGGAGCGAGGGCCGGTCCAGTCTGCTCCAGCGATGAGCCGGAGGCGCCCCCAGATGCGGGGAGTGCAAGTGTATGTGTGTGTTTATCGTTGGATTTCGAAGCTGGTCCTCGGGGTGCATTTATACTGAAGCCGGCGTCCCCGTGGCCAACGCATCTGGACATCTCTCCTGGCCTTCCTTGCTAGCAACCCATTCTTCTTCAGAGTGCTTTTTAACAGCTGGATGCTTGCCTTGCCGATTTAGAGCACACGGGTCCTGTCATAAAGGCATCGATAACCCGTTGCAAGGGTGACGTGACCAGCGCAGCTTTGGAAGATAGAAAGCAGATGAGGGTTACTTGGAGGTGAAATGTGGTTTTCACTGCTTACAATTGAGGCTCTGAAATCCAAGCTCCCCCTGAGTTTCAACGGCCTATATTTGTTTGCTTATTTTGGCCTCACTCTTGGCTGTTGGAATCCCCTCTCCCTCCCCTGCAGCCCGGCCAGATGACACAGGTTTAATCGAAAACCATGAATCCAAGGTTCTAGGACTGCTGCTGTCACCAACCAGCTGTGTGACCTCGACAGGCCAGTCAGGCCTCTGGCAGGATCCCTGCTCTCTGGTCTTCAAGGGAGGGCCTCATTCCCGACGGCAGGATTCCGTTGGTTCCATGGGAAAGTGCTCGACTTGGAGAATTTGCTTAACACAAAATGCGATCATGGGAGACAGTCCAGGGTCTGTGAACCGCGAGGTGGGGAATCGGCGGGTTCATTTTCTTTTACACCTTCTGTATTTGCAGGAAAGCAGTCGACATCGTAAGGTCGACTTTTAGCTGTCAAATCTACATTTCATTTATTTGCGTCTTCCAGAAAGTCCTGGTAATATATTGATAAACTCCCATCTTTAAATAAAACCTCTGTGTGAGGAGGACTCCACTCCGCAAGGAAGGCACGACCTTCGTACCCAACAGCGTCCCGATAAGATGGATTAGTTGACATCACGGGTGGCGAGAAGCACTCTCCAGCCCTGCGACATGCTGCAGTCTGCTGGGTGAAGTCGTGCTTCTGGCTTCTATCCAGCAGAAATGAACAGTAAATAAATGAAGAAGTATATTAGGCTGAACCGCTGACATTTGTATGCAGGGTAGTCAATGTTTGTAGATGAAGAGCAGCAAAAGATTTTTTAATAAATGCTTTGGTGGCGGATTTTATACTAAATCATTTCTTGACATTTCGACTAAAACCAACAGCTTAGATGATGGATCTGAGGTTCATACCATATGCATATACTCTGGTTTGATGAATCCTCCGCTAAAAGGACCTCCATGAAACTGGATTCCCTCCTGACCGGGAGAAGATTGTATGTGGAATACATTAATTCACGGAAGTCGGGGAGGACCAGGGCTGTGATCTCGCCCACACTCTGGATATGAGCTGAGGCTCATATGAACGACGGTCTCCTTGGGTTTTCAGCTGGGGCTGGACTATGCTAAATAAACTCCATAGTGGAGATGATGGTTCTATTTTCTGATGGGAATGTTTACTCAAGAAAGTGAGGCATGGAGGGCCAGACAGGAAAGTGGGGGAGGAAAGCATTGGCGCGTGGACAGGTCCCTGTTGGCAGGGTCGCCCAGTTCTTCCTCTGAGATGGGAAGGACCTCCCTGGCCATCCTCCCCTTTGGGCTGGCAGATGGCAAACCAGGACACATGGCTGACTCCTGGGGTCCCGGAGACGGCGCTTTCTTGTCGCCTGCAAGCCCCAGCTGAGCACAGCTCTTCCGGCTGGTCGGGGCCGGAGCGGGTCCCTGTGCATTCAGATGTGTCCCTCCTCACTTTGGGCCATCACCTCCCCTCCTTTCTTCTGGGGGCCCCCCTTCGTCTTGGGAGCCCCCGACATCTCCTGCTTGTGCAGAATCTTCCCCTTCCTTCAGTGGGGTCCCTCGCTCCCTCCTGTCGGAGCCTCCCCCTGCTCCTCCGTCCTGTGCTGTCTTCCTGGGCAGCCTCACCTGCAGGGACCAGGGTTCCTCCTGGGAGGGCGTGTGGACGCCCAGAGTGCATCAGGCCTGCCGAGCATCAGATGCCGACCCCCGAATCCGAGTCCCCGGGGACCAGCGTGGGCATATGCATGCCCAGCAGGTACCATCCCTGTGTCCAGCCCTCACGAGGTCCCCAGAGGATGCGTGGAATGGACAAAGAAATGCACGAGAAAGAAAGAAAGGCATGCTGTAACCCCTGGGTCTGAGGCCCTAGGCAATGCCTCACCTCACGTCCTATTGTTATTTTACGTGGGTCTTGTTGTCTCCAGACCTCATCTTGATCCATCACAGTGTAATAGATGAAGCCATCCTTCCAAAAAAAGAAAGAGTCTTGACAATGATAATTGCTGTTAATATCACTCCGGACCTAGGTTTACTGACTCTTGAGTCTGGAAAATTTCCTTCTGAAACACCTCGAGGAGCAGTCCAGGGTTTGGTCAGTGGGTGGCACAGCCACACTTGAAAAGGTGTCTGAGGGGCCAGAAAAGGCATCTGTGGTGCAGGAGGGGAGCCCCCCACCCCCGTGAAGCCGGGCGATGCCCGCTCAGGGTCTGCTGCCTCCCGGGCTGGCCTGGCTGCACGAATACTGCAGGGCGCCACCCTGGCCGAGGGACACCGAGAGGCCAGGCCCCCGCTCGGGCTGCTGTGACGCCAGCACCTTCCTCCTCTGATTTTCCTTCCAGTTTCACATACTTGCTCTCCCTGGTGAACAGTCCTTGGCAGGTTTCCCAAGATATCAAATTCCGGGAGAGAAAACGCACAGGTCATGTGTAAGGACTAAATAGAAACCCTTAGCTGGAAATGCCTTCTGTCAGGTGTCTGCACAACAGCTCCGCCTTCAGCTACGAGTTAATCAGACAGACAGCAGCGGGCAGATGCGGGCATGGGGCCCTCTGTGGCCTCCCATGACTCCAGACTCACCTTCGGCAGGTCACGCGGCTTCAGGGGGCTGCAGCCTCTCATCTCGCTAATTAGGGCCTCGGACAAGCCGCGCCAGGCTTCGTCCAGGTTGGGGAGCGAGTCCCTCTCCTCCTCCCCTCAGTTCCAGACTGCCGTCCTCTGCAACCAAGATTGCTACGGCCCGGCCACACTTCACGTGCTTAGCAGGAATGTGCGCTGTAACGCAGTCTTGAGTCTGCTTTGAGACTTGCTTTCAGTTGAGTTCAGTTCAGTCACTTAGTCGTGTCCTGCTCTTTGCGGCCCCATGGACTGCAGCACACCAGGCTTCCCTGTCCATTGCCAACTCCTGGAGTTTACTCAAACTCATGTCCATTGTGTCGGTGATGCCATCCAACCATCTCATCCTCTGTTGTCCCCTTCTCCTCCCGCCTTCAATCTTTCCCAGCACCCAGGGCTTTTCCAATGTGTCAGTTCTTCACATCAGGTGGCCAAAGTATTGGAGTTTTAGTTTTAGCATCAGTCCTTCCAATGAATATTCAGAACTGATTTCCTTTAGGATGGACTGGTTTGATCTCTTTGCAGTCCAAGGGACTCTCAAGAGTCTTCTCCAGCACCATAGTTCAAAAGCATCAATTCTTCGGAGCTCAGCTTTCTTGATAGTCCAACTCTCACATCCATATATGACTACTGGAAAAACCATAGCCTTGACTAGACAGACCTTTGTTGTCAAAGTCATGTCTCTGCTTTTTAATATGCTCTCTAGGTTGGTCATAACTTTTCTTCCAAGGAGCAAGCATCTTTTAATTTCATGGCTGTAGTTACCATCTGCAGTGATTTTAGAGTCCCTCCAAAATAAAGTCCCTCACTTCCACTGTTTCCCCAACTTGCTTTGACCTGTTTCTAACCCTAGAAACAGGTGAGTTGAGTGCATTAAAGATGTTTACTAGGTTGAAGGGTGCAAAGCTTCCTGTGTGGGCTGCAGTGACTTTTCTGGCCCTTTGGTAGGACCTGGCGGTGTCTCCCAGCCCTGGTTGGGGAGTTTCCTGTTGTGTGCATGTTGCAGAGATGTGCCCTGAATATGCACGGGCAGAATCCTGGGCGATGTGGGCTGGAGGTTACTTAGTAGGCCCATGTCAGGAGAGGCGGGGGGCTCCGAGCCCTGATTTTCTCATCAGTAAAATAGGGGGTGGAGGGTCCCATCCAGCTTGTGAGGAGGAGCAAATGTGGAAATGGACACTAGAAACTGGGTTGGCCAAAAAGTTCTGACTTTTCTGTGAGATGGTACAGAAAATCCAGATGACCTTTTTCCCAACCCAGACTATGCAAAGCACTTTCAGTGGTGCTGACCCTTATTAAGGCTGCATGATGGACTTTCCTGGTGGTCCGGCAGCGGAGACTCTGCTGCCCCAAAACACAGGGCTTGGGTTTGCTTACTACTCAGAGAATGAGATCCCACATGCAATAACTAAGAGTTTGCAAGCTGCACCTAAATATTCCACATGCCACAGCTGACCTGCTGCAGCCAAGTAAAGATATACATTTTTAAAGCCCGCGCGAGCGTTAGACAGTATTGTTATGATTCACCCATGATGTTCGCTGGCTGAGTTCCTTCAATAGCTTCCCTCTGGTCACCACCCTTTCCTTGTGCTGGGAGGAAGGTCAGCTTTCTGATTTCAATGGTTACCTGATTCTCTTGGTTAACTTGAGCATGGAGAAGGGATGCTGATCCATAGAGGTGGGATGCTGATCCATGGAGATGGGATGCTGGTCCGTGGAGGTGGGATGCTGGTCCGTGGAGGTGGGATGCTGGTCGCCTCTTGGGAATTTACTTTAGGAACAAGCTGGACTTGTGTATTTTGGTGTTTGGTGATAAGCTGGGCTCAAATGTCATGTGTTTGGGGTTGAGTGACCACAGTTTTAACACAGTATGTTGATGAGCTCAGACAGCACCAAGAACAAGACAAACTTGCCCGTCGACTGGGGTGGTCCAGGCCAGGGCGGGTGCTCCTGCAGGTCCCGCGACCGCGTCTCCTCTGGGCAGCGGTGTCCTTGTGTAGGACTCTCTGCGTTTGGCTCCAGGGCAGGGGCCGTGAGGATGACGGCTGCTGCTGGGACCTGGTTGCTGGGTTGGGGAAGGGGACACAGCTGCCCCAGGGGATGCTCATTCAGCGCATCTCTTCCTGAAAGTGGAGGCCTGAGAGGTTTTGCCCCGACCCTCACCTGCTTTGAGCTGCACCAGCCCCATTCTCGCAGAGTCTCCTGGGCGGCATGCAGGCCTGTGTCACTGTGGACAGTGTGTCATCCACCTGCTTGCACCGCTGCGTGGGTGACCCACCCCAACTACACATGGTATTTTTAGCAGTTGTGTTTTTTAAACAGTTGTATAAAGCTACAGATTATACACCATAAAGTGAATACATTTTGCGTCTACAGATCAGCAATTTTTAGTAAATTTATCGAGGTGTGCAACCGTCACCACAATCCTCTTCTATCCATCCCGAAAGATCCCTCAAGGCCCTGTGGAAGCCCCTCCCCACCCCCAGGGAGACACCCATCTAGCTTCTGTCTCCAGAGATTTGCCTTTTCTGGACATTTCACATCCGTGGAATCATGCCACGTGCAGTCGCTTTCAGCAGCTGTATTGATTACCCTCCCTCCTGGTTCCTGGCAGGAAACAATTTCTATTTGTGGTTGGAGAGTATCTGGGGGTCAGCAGGGGCTGCTCCTGTCCACAATGGCTGAGCCCCACTCGCCTGTCAGCCCCTCCTCCCTTCTGGCGTCGGTGGGTCCTCCGTGCCCTTGTGTCTCTCTGGTCTCCGTCTCACCGCTGAGAACAAAAGCTGTGCTCCAGTCTGGTGATGCTCAGCACCTGAATGGGAACTCCCCGCCCTGCTCCACACTGTTAGTGAATATGGGGGCCCGCCCTGAGTGGGCAGGCTCTAACAGGCACCTGTGATCCCCGGCTCCTGGCCCGTGCCATGTGTGGCGGGGTTCTGGTTTGCTTCCGACCCTAGAGTCCAGCCAAGGCAACGTGAGGTATGTGCTTCCGTGGTCCCCTGACCTAGGATTGTAGCATCAGTCTGGCTAGAGTTTCTCTCACCCCGTGGTCATACTGAGGTGGTGGAAGCTGGTGGAAGCATACTGACGAAGCATGTGGTCATACAAAGGGTCCTAACACGGCCAGGACCGCGGGCGTTTCCACGAACCGAGGACGCCTCCTCCGACCCGAGGCGCCCAGCTTTGCAGCTACAGCTGCTGACTTCACGCCAACAGACACACAAGTAACAAAGCGGATCCCTCCCCAGTCAAACCGTCTGATGAGAGCCCCGGTCTTGTGGGTGCCTTGCCTGCCCTCTGGTGAGAGCCAGGCAGAGGACCAGTGAAGCCAGGTTGGGCTCCCAACCCAGTGCAACTGTGAGATAATAAAGATGTGCATTTTTAAGCTGCCGATTTCATGGAGAAAACTAATGCCTCCCTGCTGCCCGGAAGGCCGCTGTCTCACTTATCCCTCCTGCTGCTCCAGCCTCCCCACCCTGCCCCTACCCTCTGTCTCCTCCTCCCACCCCCCTGCCCGGCCTCACTTCAGACCTCGTCTTGCCTCTGGATGACTGTGGGGGCCCCCGCCATGTCTCAGCGAGGGTCTCTGGGGAAGCAGGGCTGGCCCTGGCAGCGCCGAGTTGCACTTCAGAAGGTCACAGTCACGGGCCAGCCCCAGCATCTCCTCAAACTCTCTCTCCCGTGCCTCCTGCCCGCAGCCCCACGTTCGGGCCGCACCGACCAACCTGGCCACCCTTAGACGTGCTGGGCTTGTTCCACCTCTGTGACTTTGCATCTGCCGTTGTCCCCTCCTGGAATGCTTTTCCATCTCTTCTTAGCCTGAAAAACCTTGTATTCATTCTTTAAAACCCAGGCCCAATATCACCTCTGTGTGAAGCTTTCCAGGGACTCCCTAAACTGAGAGAATGCGTGGCCAACTGGGCCCGTCCGTGTCCGCTGGCCATCACCTTGTGCTTCAGTCTATGTCCCCCGGTTCCTCCAACAGAGTCTGGATGGTGATTCAGACTTGCTGTCCCACAACAGCTGAGGTGTTGAGTGTATACTTCTAGAATGAATAGCTGACTACCTGCCTGTGTAACTGGCTGAACCCTTCAGTACACGAACCTACAGCTCTGACATTATACCATGGGCATCTTATGGCTCCTTGCTTTCCAGGGAGTTGGGGGTGTAGGTTGGATGGGACGGGGCAAAGACAGTGGGAGTTCCAAACGTTGAGACGCATTCTGGACTGTTCTGCAGATCAGAAACGTCATGGCCATTGTTCTATTGAAGGTCCCTCCTGAGCTGGGTGCCAGTGACACCCGCGGCCCCTATTCCTTCATCCCGTGCCCACCGTCTCAACACATGGACACCAGCTTGATGGAAGTCTCAAACGGGCTCAGGGATCTGAGAGATTCAGAACCTTTCCCTCACTGATCACTACCACTGAAACTGTGCTCTCTTGAACTTCTCTGATGGTCCAGTGGGTAAGAATTCATCTGCCAATGTAGGGGACACGTGTTCAATCCCTGGTCTGGGAAGATTCCACATGTGCTGGAGCAACGAAGCCTGCGTGCCGCAGGTACTGAGGCCCTCCTTCCCTAGAGCCATTGCCCTGCAACAATACTTGCCGTTGTTGAATCACTCAGTTGTGTCTGACTCTTTGCGACCTCATGGACTGCAGCACGCCAGGCTCCCCTGTCCTTCACCATCTCCTAGAGTTTACTCAAACTCCTGTTCATTGAGTCGATGATGCCCTCCAGCCATCTCATCCTCTGTCGACCCCTTCTCCTCCTGCCCTTGAATTTTCCCAGCATCAGGGTCTTTTCCAATGAGTTGGCTCTTCACATCAGGTGGCCAAAGGATTGGCGCTTTAGCTTCAGCATCAGTTCTTCCGATGAATATTCAAGGTTGATTTCCTTTAGGATTGCCGAAATGAGAAGCCTGAATACTGTAAGCAGAGAAAGCCCAAATGCAGCAATGAACACCCAAGGCAGCCAAAACTAAATAATAAAATAAATTAATTAAAAAAACAAACTAAAACTTGTTCTCTCACCTCAGGTAAATCCTCTTTATTGCTGTTTCTTCCCATACTCTTTGTCATCAGATTTAAGTGTCGTTCTTATTTATCAGCTTGTTTTCTGTGTCCCCAAGGAGACTGTAAGTCCCAGGAGAGCTGAAGTCTGTCCTTCTGCTTCATCTGCTGTTCCCAGTGCCTGGGACATCATTGGCACGAAGGACAGATGGTTGAATGAAGGGGAGAGAGCACAGTCCCCGTGTTTCAGCTCTGCCAGCATCAAGGCTGCTTCCCCTTCTTCCCCTTAGGATAAGAATACAATCCTTACTTCCAGAAAACTTTCATGTGGCAATCCATCCCAGATTAAGGATTTAAAGAAAGCCCTCTTTTTATAGGTTACACGTAACTCTAACCTCATTTGTAGTTCTACCCTAACGCTAAATTCTAAAAGACATAATGCTAACTTTTCCTCCTGGAGAAATTTATTTTAGACAGTAATTTCAGTTTCTCTTCATATATAATACAGTGCTAAACACTGAGCTCCTACAGTACGTTCCTCTTTGATTGACTGCAATTTCAGGGACTTAGAGCTGAAAGTGTGAGGATGAAGATGGACTTAGAACTGGGTGGTGATCCACTGAAATGGTATTATCCTCTGGGTGGAACTTAGGGCTTCCCAGGTGGCGCTAGTGGTAAAGAACCTGCCTGCCAGTGCAGAAGACAGAACAGACACGGGTTCAATCCCTGAGTCGGGAATATCCCCTGGAGGAGGAAATGGCAACCCACTCCAGTATCCTTGCCTGGGAAATCCCAAGGACAGAGAAGCCTGGCGGGCTACAGTCCATGGGGTCACAAAGAGCTGAACACAGCCGAGCACAGCACAGCTAAAGGGTCTGACTATAATTCTCTACATGGAATTTGCTCCTTTACCAGCTTCTTCCTTTGTGTGGAATTTGCTCCTTTACCAGCTTCTTCCTTTGTGTGGAATCTGCTCCTTTACCAGCTTCTTCCTTTGCGATGCTGCATGTGGGGTGGGGGTAACTGACTTCTCAGGTTTTGATTAGTTTCACGTTCTCTGCAGAGGGAAGAGAAAATTCCCTCCCATCCACTTGTACTGGGGCTTGTTAAGCCGTGGCCTTGGGGCCAGCTGAGCATCGGTGAGAAGCAGGAAGCAGCCTGCAGCCGTGGCAATCACCGGGCAAGGACAGCCTGTGCTTCATGGAGGGGGTCACCTTGTTGAAAACAGCAAAGCAAATCATGCTGGCATCCCAGAGCCCACTGAAATCTGCCCGGCTTGGTGTTTGGAAAGAAATCAATGACATGTAGGTGTTGGGCCCTACAGCAGGGCAGCGGCCAAGATGCAGTGCAAGGGTCTTAGGGTCACTGTTTTTTCCACCTGATTCTTTTTTGGCAACGGCATTCCCTAGCTGTTTCAGGGAGCGAAAGCGAATGCAGCAGCTTCTCCTTAGGGAGCCCTTTCGTATCATACGTGCTCCTTAGAAATGAAAATGCATCCCTTTGGGGTCAACTGTAGACCCCCAAGGACACCCTCCTTTGGGGTGCTGTTCCATTTTCAACAGTGAACTACCCCCTCCCCCTCCAGCAGTGATGTGAGGGTTTTCTTTGGTGGATCAGAACAAAAGGCTCCGTCACTTCAGCTCGAGGAGGGAAGCCGGTAAGGCACGAGGTCATCTGCGGTGTGCACGTCAACTCCGGGTGTCGCCAGGGGGTGACAAAGCGCGCTTAGGTCCTAACCAGACATAGTCTCGAGGCCCTGCTCCCTAAGCCATGAAGGAGATCCGTGCCGTTCAAAGGGGCTCATGGGTCGCTGGGCAGAGCCCTCCCCTTGGTAAGCACAGCAGGGATGTGGCCAACCCTTGAGAAACGGTGTCCAGAATGACCACCCGGGTACCACGCCAAGGAGCTCTCTAGATGGTGAGGTCCTCTGAGGCAGTTGCCAGATGTCTTCAGAGAGGACTCAGGAGTTTGATGCCGATTCTTCTCTCCTAACCGTGGCATCTCCACTCGGCTGGACTGTCCTCTCCAGGCAGACAGCCTGAGAGGTTCAAGAGCAGGAGAAGATTCGAAGTTCCCGCCATTCCTCCCCATTTGGTGCTCTGTCTGGCGATAGCTGTGCCCCAGACCACGCCCTGGGTTCCAGGAGCACCTCACTCCACCCCGGAAAGCACACAGAGTCCCATTCTGCCTGTCCTCCCCCAGATGCATTTGATTTGGTCTCTGAAGGCCCCTCTCCGTGCCCACAGAGCTGAGCCATCAAAGAGCTGCAGATGGAGCCAGGCTCTCACCGTGACCACCGAGGTTGTCCAGGGGCCCCCGAGACCTGGCTGAACCGATAATTGCAACCAGGAGGTAGCTCTCAGACTTCTGCCAAGCCTTTCTGGTCAACGATTCTCCACGTGACGTTCCCGGGCCCCATCCTTAATTGCCCAGTGCCAGTTAACTACCTGGTCTTTTCTTTTCGGCTCCTGGAATTACTCTGCACTCTTTGCAATGATGTTTAGTAATTCTCATCGACTGTTGAGAAGCCTGCTGGGACCCTGCCAACTGATCTTAACAAGCCCACTCACCGCAGAGTCTCCCGCTGCTTTCCCGGGCTCGGAATTCCTTAACCAAAGGCAGCTCTCCCAGGAGGACCTTGCGAAGGTGCCTCGTTATGAATATTTTGATGTCGGAAACGTTCAGCGCGCAAGTGGTTTTGCAAAGGCGGCCGATGTGTTTGGAGGAACGGGGTGGGCCCTGGGCAAACGTGGAGCAGGGTGGGGGTTCCGACCCTGCCGCCCTCGCCTTTCATCTCTGGCCGTCTTCCTTCCGGCTCATCCTCTACCCGCTCACCCGGCTCCAGCCGCTCCGCCACACGTCGGCACCGAAGGCTCGCGCGCTAATTGGTGATTAGGCATTAATGCCTGGCGCGTGTTGGCTTGTTTCCTCTCCCAGATCACTTTTTCTTCCTTTTTGTATTAGTTAGAGCCTTTCATGTCTTAACAAGAGGGGCCAACTTGTAGGAGATTTCAGGCGTGCTGGGTGGGCGAGTTCTGGACTTTGGACTCCCCTCCCAGAATCTGAGTGATCACGTGTGTAGGCCCTGGGCCATGCCCGGACCTGGGACTGGTTTCCAGGAGGTTCCCAGGGCGGTTTGATGGAGATGCTGGTGGGGGCGGGGGAGGGGTGGTGGTGACCCCTCCAGACCTGGCTGCAGAGTGTGAGGGTGGGGTGCATGTCATAGGGCTCTGTGGGGTAATGAAGGATGAAGTGCCCCTGCATGCAGCCAGGCACCCCAGTCAACAGGGACACCTACAAGGACAGACTCTGTCAACAGGGACACCTACAAGGACAGACTCTGGGCTGAGCATTAGGTAGATGGAGGGAACCGCCCGTTGGAACCACACATGCTGGGAAATAAGATTCTGCCATCAGGCAAGCCGAGGGGCAAGCAGCTTATTGCCCTAGGAGTCTTTTTCATCGAAGAGCAGGTGAGACGGTTCAGTAACAAGATCAATCCAATAAATGGATTGATGTGTACAGATTTGCTACAGGATTTGATTCTAGAAATGGATTCGTTTTCATCTTCCTAGCTTTCTGAGATGTGGGAGAAAAGCTACATGGAGAGAGAGCATGCTTCATCGATAAAGGAACAGTGTTCTCTGGGCTTAGAGTAGCACCGCCAATAGAACTTGCTGACGACATTCTGTTGCTGTGTAGTGGGGCAATTGACTAACTCCGGAAGCTGCTATTTAAAGTGGGCGTAGAGGGACCCTACATCAGCACGCATGCTCAGTCATTCAGTCGCGCCCAGCTCTATGTGATCCCATGAACTGTAGCCAGCCAGGCTCTGTTGATGGAATTTTCCAGGCAAGAATACTGGGGTGGGTTGCCATTTCCTCCTCCAGGGGATCTTCCTGATTCAGAGGTCAAACCCAAGTCTCGTGTCTCCTGCATTGGCAGTTGTTAAATAAAAGCTGGCACTACCTGGGAAGACCTGCATCAACATAATAAAGGCCACATATGGCAAACCCACAGTAAAGATTATTCTCAACAGTGAAAGACTGAAAGGATTTCCTCTAAGGTCAGGAACAAGACAAGGATGTCCACTCTTGCCACTATTATTCAACATAGATTTGGAGGTCCTAGCTGCAGCAATCAGAGAAGAAAAAGAAATAAAAGAAATTCAAAGTGGAAAAGAAATAAAACTGTCACGGTGTGCAGATGACATGATACTATACATAGGAAACCCTAAAGATGCCACCAGAAAACTTGAGCTTATCAATGAATTTGCTGACGTTGCAGGATACAAAATTAATGCACGGGAATCACTGCATTCCTATACACTAACAATGAAAGATCAGAAAGAGAATTTAAGGAAACAATCCCACTTACCATTGCAAAAAAAAGAATAAGATACCGAGGGATAAACAAACCTAAGGAGACAAAAGACCTGTACTCAGAAAACTATAAAACACTGATCAAAGAAACACGCTTATTTTTAGAGAAACATTTTCTGCTCTACCTGAAAAGAAAAGGATTGTTATTTGAACTAAAGCCATTCTGTTGGCATGTATCCTTCTTTATTTATCCTGAAGAAGTGAATCATGTACATGGGCAATGTTTTAGCCTAGAAGATGTTCCTCACGGTGTTGCATATCCAAATGTGTGACAATGGTACATTGGGGAATAAGAGAGTAACTGGGCTCTGTATTTTTTTTCAAAGATGGAAAGAAAGGGTTTAAGGACTTGAAAACTGCGCATATTATGTTGATAAATGAAAAAAAGGCAAGCTGTAAAATAACATGTAGGGTATGATCACATTTTTGTTTTACAAAGGTATGTATTAGTATACGTTCACGGGCTTCTCCAGTGGCTCGGTGATAAAGAATCTGCCTGCCACTGCAGGAGACACAGGTTTATTCCTGGGTCAGAAAGATCCCTGGAGGAGAGCATAGCAACCCACTCCAGCATTCTTGCCCAGAGAATCCCATGGACAGAGGAGCCTGGTGGGCTTCGGTCCATAGGGTCACAAAGAGTTGGACACGACTGAAGCCACTAAGCATGCATATATGCATATATGTTCATTGAAGACAATTAGGATAATATACCAAATACTCATGGTTACTCCAGGAAGTAGAATTGGAATTAGAGATGTTTAAAAAAAAATTTTTCCCCCTGAATCTTTATGAATGTTCTCAAAACGTTTTGTTGTGAAATTGGAAAAAAAAAAAAAGTCTAGTTTTTGGTGGAGAACAAGCCAGAGGGAACGTGCCATGGAGGCCAGGGAGGCAGAGAGTGTTCTATCCTGGAATTTGGCTCCATTTCCCTGGAACTCACCAATTAGACGCCTTCTGGATGGGAAACCAGGGAAGGGCTCCTTCTAGTGAATCCCTTGTCCTCAATCTAAAGAGCGTCTTCCTCTACAAAAAGCCAAGCACAGGCTCCATCTGCTCCCGGTGTGAGCACTGCGAGTCTCTCTGTGAGTGGGCAGTGACATGGCCATGCCCGTGTGCCCACCCAGGAAGGGAGCTTGGACCGCCCCCCCACCATGAGACCAGATGTTGTTTTAGGGTGCGGTTCAGAGCCTGGGCCCTCCCAGCGAGCAGGATAAGCTGAAACGGGACTGCCCACTAAATTAGCTGGAGGAGTCCCAGGGGTCCTGACTGTCAGCTGGAATATGCAGGAGTGGGGTGAAGGGCGCGGGTCATTAGGACCCAGGCTGGGGCAGGGCGGCTCCATAAACGGTCTCCATCAGCCAGGCAAATGCTGGGCCACAGAGCGGGGACCTTGTGAGGGGACACTTAAACATTTTTAAATTGGATCCCACTCTCTTTTGGCACATTCATTTGGTGGTGACTTGACCTGTGATTGGAGGGGGAAAAAAATGGAATTCTTTAGATGTTGGGGTGTTCCTGGCAAGGTCTGACTCTCGGGTCAAAGCAGAGGGCTGACTGCCGACAGCCAGCCAGGCTCTCCCACCCTGGCAGTCCTCCCCAGGGTCACTTTGGGAGGCCACGTGACCCCGTCAAAGTGGAACATTGCTCAAAAATGCATTTAGACACGACTTTTGGAACAGCCTGCAATGCTTGATGGTCATTCATCCAATTACTCTGAAAATGGCCAATCTTATCCTCAGAAGGAGGTAGATTTTCTCTTTGGAAATATAAAAAAAGTCACTGGAGCGGAGTGTGATGGGAAGCCCAGAGGCTGGAGGGTGACTCTGCCCTTCCAAGCGTGCTGGGAAGGCAGCCGGCGGGGACAGACACACCCACATTCATCTGGGCAGACACGGGCTGAGCCCCTGTGCTCACTACCCTGCTGTCTGGCTCTGGCTGGAGGGAAGCTGACCGACGGTCCAGGTGGCCCTGTGCTGGCCCCGTGAGACAACTTCAACGACCCAGTGCTGTGTCCCACAGTGAACGATGTTCCTGTCCTATGCCCATGGCTGATTCTGGGCATTCTGTTGGTGTTTTGGAACCACACCCCTCTGGAATGATGTCAGCCCGTGTCCCAAACCTCTGGATACGGGAAGATATAATATGTGGGGAAGGATGAACTTTCTTCTGTCTCATCTGAAAGTTCTGGTGTTAGACACGGGCTGCTCTCCTCATTTTGTGCTGTGAGCACATATTTTTCTGGGTCGAGAGATTTATGTGCTTCTTCCAATAAAATGGCCTGCCATTTAAAACCATGCCTGTTCCGACGCAATCAGAGCAGAGTGCACTCAGCACACGCCTCCCAGGGGTCTGCCCTCCCCGCCTCCACCAGTTGGGGAGCGGTGGCCCCACACCCACTCAGAAGTTAGGCTGGTGTTTTGCTTCCTCTTATGAATTATTTGGACTTTATCTTTAATATATATTCAGATGTTGGTCTTTTCACGAATTCAGAAAGGGCTTTTACTTTTCAGCCCCCATTCGTGAGGCTCTGGCGTGCTTAGTGCAGTGGTTCGTGGCAGCAGAGAGGGTCTGGGACCCCTGCATGAAATTTTTGTAATTTGGGCTGTCGAGGATCTTGACTGTATCTCATTCTAGTGTTCTACTTCATTTAGAATTAGAAAATTTTGGAATTGGGGGTTCTCCCTGGGGTGCGCTTCCTCCTCCTTCTCTTCCTTGCTCCTACTCTTTCCTCTTCTTTCTGTCTCCCTCATCCTCAATCTCTTACAAGGAAATAATGGGGGGAGCACAGAGTGCTTGGAGTCGGTGCCCACCGTGGCAAAGATACTTTAGGGAGAACAGGATAGTGTGGTCCATTTCAAGAACCAAGGCCCCTATGATGTCACGGGCAAGAGGCGGGTGAAGAGAAGCCTTTGGAGGCACTGGGTACAGCAGGACATTGGCCTTGACCCGATGGCAGCTGACCGTGGCTGGTGCAGCAAAGCGTGCCTGAGGTGTCCTGCCCCAAAGTCTCTTCTTGAGTCTGAAGCTGGTCCATCCTGGGGCTCAGCTTAGAGCTCTGTGCCCTCTACTCCCACCTCTCATCTCTCCCTATCTGGTCTTGCAGAGGTTGCTTCTTTCTTAATATTTTTTAATAAGAAAGCAGGGGTGCTATATTTAAAATGAATAACCAACAAGGACCTACCTTGTAGCCCATGGAACTCTGCTCAGTGTTATGTGGCAGCCTGGATGGGAGGGGAGTTTGGGGTAGAATGGATACGTATATATGTACGGCTGAGTCCCTTCGCTGTTCACCTGAAACTCACAACATTGTTGATAGGCTATACCTCAATGCAAAATAAAAAGTTTAAGATAATAAAAAAGAAAGCAGTGGCATTTTCTAAGATGGGGCTGTTGACTGGTTTACTGATGCCAGGAATGAAAGCTGTCTTAAGATGCTGCCTGCTCAGCAAGGTGGTTTTTGATACTCCGAGCCACAAAGCTGGCATTGTTTTGCGAGGGTTAACTAAGATTAATGAGGAACGAAACATGAAGCCATAAAGGACCAGCATTTCCAATCAATGACTGAATAAATTTAATGTGTATTCCATCTGTAGTTTCTTTGGCACAAACGCCTGTTTCTGAAAGGCTTTGCCTTTTTATGCTTCTACATAACCTACCAAGACAAGAAGTGTGTACTTCCAGTGCAACAGTGCTTTATTTAAGGTTTGTACCTCAATCGATGTATCGATCAAGAGGAATTTGTAGAATGCACAGGCGTGTTTAATAAGAGCTGGATGGAGCACCATAAACCTGCTATTCCCAGGACTTCTCACAACTGTGAATTGCAACTTCAGCATCTTATTTGGGAGATGAAGGAAAAGGAAGAGAGAATTAATTATGATTGGATAATGGATACAGCAAAATGGATACAGCTCTCTCACCCACCAAACTCCCAAGTCGTGAAATCAAGAATCGTCTCTATAGGTGTTCTGGAGTAACCTGGAAAGAGCAGCCTTGTGCGTTAGCTTTTTAAGGGATGCGTATTTAAGCCGGGGGTAATCACCGTTTCAGGTGGGGAGCAGTGAGGACTCCGTGCACTTGATTTCTGACATTCGGGATGAACCAGCAAGAAAGCATCTCTCTCCCTAATCACCCCGAGATTAGCCTGCAGTTGCCTCTTTCTAGTCGACATTTGAATAACAAGTTTGATGAAGCCACTTAACTCCCTCCAATTACAGGTGCCAAACAGGGGGCCGGGGGGGGTGGGGGGTGGGTGTGGCATGTGCCGGACAGAGAGGCCTTTTACATGTGTGAATGGTTTCGCAGTCCAGTGTCCTAATCAGATTCCAGAAATTGAACTTGCAGAAAGTTTGTGCTAGCCTTGTGGATTTTCATTTCAGATGTTGTCAACTCAAGGGCATTTGGACCAATCAATATCTGTCTGTCTTCTCGCACATAGAAAGTTGGCTATTAGAAAAGAGAGGCTTACAGCAGACTCAGCCAATACCATTAGCCCTAGCCTTAGGGCAGTTCTGTCCATGTGCCGGGGTAGGCACCTGCCCCCGCCCCTCCCCCACCATTAGGGAGGCCTCTTGGGATGTCATTTGGACCGAGCGGGCAAAGAGCACTTCTTTATTCTTTCTCTTTTCTACACCCAGACTCCCCCAAAATCAATGAATCTGTTCTTTGCTTATTTTCAGAACTTTACTTCAATATAAGCAAGGACTTTCCTTCCAGCAACAAACTTGAGTAACACCATGTCAAGCTTATGTGTGTGTGTGTGTTTTCTTTCTCTGTTCCAATTTGAAAAATAATTGGAAATAATATCTGATTGATGTTTCCCCCCTCTCTCTCTTTGAAAAAAAAAAAAAGAAAAGGCTAAAGATTTCCTAGATGAAAGACCTCGATCCACGGCTTTTCATAATTCTGCACTTGATTTTCTTCTGCTCCATGCATCCTTCTTCTCTGAGTGACTCTGAGAAATTAAGCAAATGGAGCATTGTTTCCTCAGTCAGAGCGAATGCCGGACACATTGTCTGCTGGCTGCTGTTTAGTATTTTGTTGCTCCTGATGCTTTTCTTGTGATTTTTGTTTTGCACCAAACAGCTCCGTGATCGAGAGAACACCCTGAAGCGGTTACGATAGCGGGAAAGGAGGACTGAGAATTGGTTAGTGAAGGTTTGGAGCATCTCCTGGCATGTCTTAGAATTCTGTTCAGTTTGCTGTGATATTTCTCTCTCCCTGTCTCTCTGCTTCTCATCAGAAAGGCACAAAAGAGTTGAAATTGGTGCTCACTATTCCAGAGGCCCCTTATGAAGAAAGGGGCAATTATGGCTCATTCTGGGGGGACACCAAAGCGTCTGGGGCCAGCTGTTGACATGTCGAGGCATTCCCAATGCCTCTATAAGTCCAGGGGCACGGCAGGAATGATGCAGAGCCTTTGGAATCACCAAGCACTGCAGGAGAAAATTCAGGGACCTGGAGACCAGAGACAGGGAAGGGCTGGGGTAGCAGGAGGCAGCTGTGTCCCGAAAGGCGAAAGAATCAGTGTTGGAAGCAGAGAGATGGGATGTGAATGTTGAACACGTGGTCCAAGAAGATGGCATTTTCTGTGACTGGAACCATGTAGAGTGAGTGTGTATCTGCAAGAAATATCATTAAGATGAAGAATCAGAGATTTCAAGCAGGTTTGTTGGCTCACGCCAGCCCTCTGATACCTGACCCATCTGTAGGCAGAGAGGGCATCCTCTACAGAAAAGACATCTGTTGGCAGACAAAAGTAAAATGTGAATTTCCTTTCAATTTCCTGCGAGAGCACAATACTTTCAGTTCTCTCTTTTAACGCAACGCTGGATTGCTTTTTCCCTGACAGTTAGTTGCTACAGAGAGAGTGTAGGCTGCTGCGTGGCACAGACATACTCTTTATTTCATTGTAATTAGCAAGGGTAATTTTCTGGCATGGCTCCGGAATGGTCCATGAGGGGTTTTCCTATTTGAAAGCAGAGGAGAGCTCAAGGTGAGATCCTGAGCTTCAGTGACAAAGACCGGTTCGAGTCTGGAGCTGGGATGGTGATGTCGGGACACAGGTTGGGTTACTGGCGTTGCTCAGGGCTCAGGGCAAGTGTCCTTACTGGGTTCCTCCTCACGCCCTTCCTGGGGCCTTGGTCAGGCAGAGGTCATGGGGTCTGGAAACCCAGTGGCCTTATAAGGTCTTTGCCATCTAAAGGGCTCCGTCGAACCGATTTCCGTTTTGAATGAGGACGTGGATCCTTCGTTCAGAGGTTCCCTGTTGCTGTCCCTGACCTGAAGCCCACCAGTCACTGCTGTGCCGTAATTCTTTGTGTTTAAGTGCATCTCCCTGCCCAGGCAGTAAGAAATAAGCTTGCGTGTTTTATTCACCTTTACATCTTCAGTATCTGTCAGGGGACCTCACAGAGGGGTCCTTCAAACATGTGAGGCCAAGCGTGTCACTGAAGGCACCATTCAGTCCAGCTGACTTTTAAAAAACGTTTTTCTGACTCATTTATCTCTGACTGTGCTGGGTGTTCGTTGCTGCGTCGGTTTTCCTCTGGGTGTGGGGTTCGGGCTTCTCCTTGCGGTGGCTTCTCTTGTTGTGAAACATGGGCTCTGGGGCTTGTGGCTTCAGCAGTCGCGGTTCCCGGGCTCCAGGGCAGGGCTCAGTAGCTGTGGCACATGAGCTGAGCTGCCCCGTGGCCTGTGGGATCCTCCTGGGCCAGGGGTTGAACCCATGTCTCCTGCACTGGCAGGGGGATTCTTTACCACAGAGCCACTAGGAAAGCCTTTTTTTTTTAATAGCAAGACTTTCTCAATAAAAGAAGCAGCATCCTGTATCAGACAACTTGTGAGCATCACTGCTCCTTGGACTAGACTTTAAGGGGTGCTGGTCTAACAGGGAACCCCATTGCTTGCCTGGATCTAAAGGAGATGCTGCAAGCCACCCCTCCCCGCTTCCTTGTGAGGAAGGGTAGGGATGGGGCTACGGTTGAAGCAGTCCTTGTGCCTGTCTTGTGATCATGGGCTTGACCTGGATGTGGTCATGGGGCAAAACCTAATAAGTCTAACCAAACTGAGAGAGTAAAAATAGCTCTTTTTCTTCTGATGGAAGACTGGGATGATAGGAGCCTAGCAGCTTCCAGAAACCCTGGTCTTGGCCTTCAGAGAAGCTCAGCTTCGAGAATAAAACCAACCTGCGATTCATGGGGTCGCAAAGAGTTGGACACGACTGAGGGACTGAATGGAACTGAACTGAGTAAGAGAGAATGGGAGGGACTTGGCTCCGTCCAGTCTTGGATCCAGCTGTCCCCACCCAGCTGTATGCTCACCCCTTGCGGGCCAGGCATCCTTCCTTTTCCCCAGCTTGTTGGAGCTATGCTTCTGTCATTGCTACGAAAAGTGCCTTGAGGAATAAGAAATCTCAAAATTCCAAAGGAGCTTTGAAAGTGAATTTTTAAGCAAGTCCTTACTTTTTAGAGTATGATTCCTTTTAAAAGAGGGGACTTCCACGGTCCAGAAGATAAAGAATTTCTATAGCTACCATGTCGTCTTTCTAAGCAGTTTGAAAGGACTCTTTCTCAAATTATTTAAACGGTCATTCCTTTGAATTATTTATTTTCCAATGTGTATGTGGTTTTTGGCAAACAGGAGACAATCTGCATTAATTAGTGATATTTAAGCAAATTCACCTGAAATCTTTTCTTTCCAGATAAACATGAAACTTCTTAAACATTAGAGGGGAATCACACCTGTGTTTCAGTGTAACTTCCTCTTTTCTGAATAACATGGCGGGCGTGGGAAGCAAAATAGTCTTTTTGTCTTCTGATAATCGAAGTACAGTGCAGTTGGATTCCACAATGCTTTTTTTTTTTTTTTTTAACTACAACAGACAATGCAGTGGAGTTAAAAAATAATGAAACCAACTTCATGATCGGAATTATTAACCTGACACTCAAAGCAGGTAGTTTGGAGCCTCAATACAGTTTATTTTCCTTTAAAACTGTTTTGCAAATTAAATTCCCTGTAACTGTGTGTGTGTGTTTTAATATATCATCTGAGCCTAAGCTGCAAAATGAAATGATATTAAGTGGAAAAACAGAACTTTATCTGAAATTGCTACTGAAGTCCACCTTCTGAATGTCCACAAGCATTATAAGGATACTTAGTAGACCTATATTTTTTTTGTCTGTTTAAAATACTTTTCTTTGAAAAAATGTTTGGTCATGTTCTAAAATAGTCTTGCCCAGATTCTGAGGGCAGGTTGGAACCCCTTCTGCCTTCCAGCCCGGGAAGCCCTAGAGTGGACCCCTGATCCCTGATGCCTGGTCAGAGAACCTCATCTCTCTAGCACCAGTGCTTGTCTTGACAACTGGTTCAGGGCCCGCTTTGGGCTACAGAGAGTCCTTCTCTGGGCTTGCTGGAGCTTGCAAGAAGGAAGCTCGCTTTCCCTGGGATCAGCAATTTGAGGATGTTAGCCTGGAGCTGTAGAGGGAACCTCCCTGAGGCTATAGTCAGAGGAAGCAGGGTAGGAGGGTGGAGCTGTCCACCTGACTGGGTTGGATCTTGGACTTCAGTCATATAGGAAGTAATCTTGACTCTACCCCTGGACTCTCCAAGTTATCTGAGGCAATGGTTTACCTTTTGTGCTTAAGCTAGTTTGAGTTGTTCTTCTGTTAGTTTTGACCCAAACTGGCAGCTACAATGTGATGGGGTAGAAATTAGAAAACACGTTAGTTTTTATTTAACTTTTGCCAAGTTTCCTAAACACGTTTCTGTGTCTGTGCTGTTCTAGGAAAGTGGGTCTGCTTGTCTGAATCAGAGGGTGGAGTCAGTCATTTCTTGTTGAGTACAAGATGCACTGATGCCTTTATTTTATTTTTTATTGCCCAAGAGTAACTACAGACTCAAACATTAGGGTCAGTTTTGTGCCAGGAGGATCAGCAGTGTTTGGAAACCCTGAAGACTGTAAAATAAACAAACCATTTAAAACCTGCAATGGAAATGATAAACAGACTGAGAACTGGAGTCGGGCAGCACAAGTGGACGTTTAGTGGGTGGAACTCTTCTTAAGTTAGAGAAGCTGCTGTGCACCCGGAAACCACAGCCTTGAGTTGGGGCCGATTTGTCATCTGGCTTTTATGTCAATTTCCTTGAGTTCTGGCAACGTGGTTATCTCCTCCTTTCTGGGTTTGTGAAGCTGGGGGTATATGTGATACACCACCACCTGCAAATGATAGGAATACTAAACTTTGGCAGTATTTCAAAGCATTTTCATGTCTTTACCTCTGTTTTATCCAACATCTAGACACGATCTTCTTGTCTGTCACAGGCTGGAAAGAGCAGGGATTGCCCAGAGAAGGGCCGTATTATGCAGGGAAAAGGATGGGACTGGAAGAGAAAGAAGGGGGTGATCCAGAACGACACACCTGAGCTGGTTAGATTTCTGAGATTGGAAAACAGCTTTCCTCTGCTACAGTGACTCTTGCTTTTTAGAGGTGAAAACACTGGTGTAAGAATCGGCTTACTTCCTCGGTGACTGACTTGGCCATCTGGGCTTTGATCTGTGTTCCTGGCTGGCTCTACGGGGTAGCCAAATCTAAGTCGTGGGAGGAAAGGGCTGAGAAAGTGCAAATAGGACCCAAAGCAGAGGACGGTAAAGCAATTCTTCAACTATGAAGCTTCAAACAGCCAACGGGTCAACTTTTATGATGGTTTCAGGGAGGTCCAGAATCTTATCCTGGTGTGATGGCTAGTTTTTCAGGAAACTATATTTTATTGTGAAATCACTGTAGATTTGCATGAGTTGTAAAGAAATGATACAGAGAGCTTCTGTGTACACTTGGCTTCACTTCCCTCAGTGGTCCCATCCTGCCTAATTGTAGTACAATGTGGCAATCAGGACACTGATGTTGACACAGGCCATCAACCCTGTTAAGACTTCACTAGTCTTACACGCACTTGTGTGTGTGTATGCGTATTTATGTGTGCATTTAGTTCTATGCAATTTATGGGTTTGTGTGATCACCATCATAGTCAAGATAAGGAAGACCTCCATCATTTGAAGATTCCACACTGAAAAATTTAGGGACTTCCTGGGGGCCCAGAGGTTAAGACTTCAGCTTCCAATGCAAGGAGTGCAGGTTTGATCCCTGGTTGGGGAGCTCAGATCCCACATGTCTCATGGCCAGACCACCCCAAAACATAAAATAGAAACAATAGGGTAACAAATTCAATAAAGGCTTTAAAAATGGTTCACATAAAAAAAATTTGAAAAAAAAATTAAATCTCTAAGCATTTTTGTTATGGTCTTAAGTGTGATTTTGTTTACTGTTTGGAGCCTGGCTTTTGCATGGACGATTATGGGAAATAGGATTTGGGGTGCTGGTTCTCAGCTCCTCTTGAGAGCCACGCAGGCCCGGCACTGCAGAAGGCTGCCCTGTGGCTCCCACTGTAGGTTCCCGGAGATGGTGCAGAAGGGCTCCGTGTCCAGGAGAAGCAGCCCCTTTTGACTTCTCTGCATGAATCTTCCTCCTCACTGGTCATTTACCTGCAAGGAAACCATGGGCTCTTCATGCTGAAATGCCAATTCCTCTGCCCTCAGCCACGCTCCTCACCTGTCAGTTCATTTGCCTGCAGCCTTCTCACATTTACTTAACTTGATATAGAGGAAGCATGGAAAATGATGAAAATTCTTTGCAAACTATTGATTTTTTTCTGCTTGCACCCAAATGCTCCAAAGAGCATACTTGTTTTTAGTTCATGCCATTCTCTGGGCATATTTTCAGCATAATGTATGTACGCCCATGGCTGATTCATGTCAAGGTATGGCAAAACCCACTATAATACTGTGAAGTAATTAGTCTCCAATTAAAATAAATAAATTTTTAAAAGTAGTAAATTTTAGTTAGGGGTTCTAAAACCCAGTGCACCTGGCTCTGTGACGGTCACTTCCAGGCCCCTGTCCTAAAGCCTCCTTCTTTGTACCATGCAATCACCTGGTCCATCTGAATCTCAGCTCCCCATCTTCAACTCTTGCACCCACACAAAGTGACTTACCCGCCTGAGTCCCATTTTTTTCATATAAAATTAGGCATATCTTGGGGACTTCCCTGATAGTCTGGTGGTTAAGACTTCAGGTTTCCAATGAAAGGGGCACAGATTCAATCTCTGGTCGGGGAACTAAAATACCACAAGCCATGTGCTATGGCCAAAAAAGTATTAAAAAATTAGGCATATCTTAATATTATAAAGATGAAATGAGTTAATGTTCGTAGAGCAGGTTCTTAATGAATGCTGGTTCATTTCGGTCATTTGTCAATGATCTAGCATCTTCCACAGCCAGGCGTTTGTCGGGCGGTAAAGATAGAGAGATAAATAAAAGCCATCCCTGCCTTCAAGAGAATCACAGTCTGGTCAGTTCCCACAGTTATAATAGAGCCTGTTTAGTGCTGGGGGAATCATTCCTTTTCAGGGAGTCCAGGCTTGTTGGAAGCCAGGGAAAGTCTTCGATGAGTAGGTACTTTCTTTGTTTATCTCTCGGATCAGATTTTGAAGGACCCAGACTCTGAAGAGAGGGGGTGGTGTTTGAGGAAGAGAGGAATGTGTACTCAAGGTCTAGAAGCAGGAGAAGCTTGGAGCACAGGAGCAGCGGAATGAAGATGGATGCGTGGAAAAGTCAGCAGGGAACAGAACCCCACAGCCACCTTCTAAAGTCACACTGTCCAACATGGGCTGAGTTCTGTTGGCAGAGGGTCCTCCTTCAGAGCTCAGATCTGGCATCCAAGCTGATTGGGCTCAATGCCAAGGCTTCATGGTCTCCTTAAGTTACAAGACCCCAAGTCAGTTCAGAGCCCTTTCTCGTGTCGGGAGGATCCCAGCCCCAGGCAATGGGAGACTGACTCCGGGCCCACTTGGCCTCCAACCCACCCTGAGTCCTTGGGCAAGTCACGCTGTTCACTAAAGAGGCTGGGTCTGCTAGCTTCCCCAGTTCCTAACAGAGCTAGGATTCCTTGAGTCTCAGTGGGTTTTCCATGACCGCAGAATGAAAAGGTCAAGAATAGTATGAAAGCAAGTCTGTTCTGTTTCTCGGAATGTCTACCCCGTATCAGAAACTTCAGCCCAAAACAGGACCCACCGAGGGTCTTGAAATCAAGCTATCTTATTGGCCAAGACAATCCTATTGATTACAGCTTCTTGGATTCAGTCAGATCCTGATTAATATGACACAGAAGTAGGGTTGCGGGCTCACACACCTGGGAAATCTGAAGTGAAAGCTACCATTCTTCACATGAGGTGTAGGGGTGTGCATTTGGGAATTCTTGGGCCCTGTGTCCAAGAATTTGGAAAAGGGACAGTATCTGTGGGTATGTTTTTGTTGCATGGATATATTGATTTGCATTGTATCTTAGATTCCATATTTAAGTGATATATGATATTTGTCCTTCTCTTTCCTATTTTTTTCACTTATAATCTCTAGGCTCATCCATGTTGCTGCAAAAGGCATTTTTAGTGGAGGCAAACTATTAAACATAAGATGGACAGACAATAAGTCCTACTGTATGGCACGGGCAACTATATTCAATATCCCGAAACAAACCTTTATGGATAAGAAAATGAAAAATTATGTATATATATATTTGTATAACTGAGTCAATTTGCTATAGAGCAGAAATTAATACAATATTATAAATCAATTATACTTCTGTAAGGGTTTCCCTGGTGGCTCAGATGGTAAAGAATCCTCCTGCAGTGTGGAAGATCTGGGTTCGATCCCTGGGTTGGGAAGATGCCCTCAAGAAGGGCATGGCATCCCACTCCAGTATCCTTGCCTGGAGAAACCCCATGGACAGAGGAGCCTGGTGGGCTACAGTCCATGGGGTCACCAAGAGTTGGACACGCCTGAGCGGCTGAGCACACATACTTCCATAACATTAGGAAAAGTAAGGGGGCGGTCTTTGGTTCTGAAGTGCCCTCTGGCTGTGCACGCCCCTTAGGGTGGCCACCCCGTCTGTTTTGGGCCCCTCGCAGGACAACCCTTTGAGCTGAGCTGTGGCTGGACTTGGCCCTCTGTGCTTGGGGGCACGAAGCAGTCTGTCCTGTGGACTGGTCTCTGGCAGGTTCAGGTCAGGGCATTCTTGGCCAGGCTTGGGAAGTAGGACACCCAGTTCTCAGATTCTCTTTGGCCACTGTCTTGCTGTGACCTTCTCAGACTCCCGAGTCTGTTGACCTACCTGCCCCTCCTTCAGAGAACCTAAGGCTATAAGACCAAGCCTCGTTTTGATGGCTGCCCGTGGTCAACTGAGCAATGTCCCAGGCCAGCAGTGCCTATGTAGGAGCCGGGTGACGGCACTCTGGCAGAGGCCAGCCAGCACCTGCAGGAGGCGTGCCCACTCTGTCTTACCAGCCTGGCATGCTGCTGGTGCATGCAGCTGCTCCTGGAGGAGCCCCGGGATGCCTGCTGAGCTGTGATCGGGGCTCCTCCCTCCATGAGACCCAGAGCACCTGCCTCCCCCTCTGCACCTCCACGTGTCTCTCACTTTGCTGGGGCCCCTTTGTTTAGATCATGCCTCTAATCAGCCTTGTCATGTTTGGAACGCAAATTCTAAGCTGTGAATCCTTTGCACACCCAACCATGTGCCCTCCGTGGACCTGGGAGCCTCCCTGCCTCTCACTGGAGATGAAGGTTCCTCTGCGTGGAGGGCGTCAGACCATTCTGTTGTTCTCTGGGAGCTGACAGGGGGACAGAGCCCTGGGGGACTTGGAGCTCTAGCAGATGAAAGTCTAACGGCCCCGTGAGCTTTTGTGCCGCAGCTGTGGACACACAGTGGCTCACCCATCTCCTTGCACCAGGAGAGGAACGGAGAAACTCATCTCCCCATTTCTGAGAGTGCCTCTCTGGGCTTCTGGTTTCACTTAGCCTCTTTTCCCCCCACACTCGCCCTTCAAGTGCAGTTTCAGACTTGTCCATTCATAGATGGTGTGGTTTATCGGTATGAATTGATACTTCTGATTCTAAGAGTAAGGTCTTCTCATTATCAAGTACTTGACAACAGAGACAAGCGCAAGAAATAAAGTCACCCGTATGTCTGTCTTTCCAGGTTTTGTGCGCTGTGCCTCCGTGGGTAGCAGCTCTCGTTCATGCATTTGGGGCCATCTCCCGGACGCTATCTAAATGCTCCTGCCTTTGCTCCTGCGTCTCCACTGAGGACGCTTCCCTTCCCGAGTGCCCGTTCCAAGGAGCCCCTGTTCCAGGCCCTGTGCTCCCTGCAGACTTTCTTCTCTGATCATGGAGCCTCCTCCTCTGAGACCCTGCCTGGGCCTGGCGTTGGGTTCCGATCTACAGACCCACCGACCTGTGCTGTCCTCTGACTTTGTCCAAACCTCCGTGCTCAGGACCACCTGCTTCTATTTCTTCCAACATCCAATAGCATATAATTCAGGGGCTAGAAAAAGGGTTCGTTAACGAGATAGATAAGGATGTTATTGAGGAATGAGAAAATTATGAATATATTCATAAACATGAGCCTCTTCATTAATAATTGCGATCTCAGCCACTACTATCTTTGATGCTCTTTGGTGAAAATTAATGCGCTTCATGATTTTTATTCCTGGGAAAGTTGACCGTGCTCTTTACCAAGCCTGGAGCTTTCAGGAGGACTGGAAACAGACATTTCCAACCTGCTTGCGTCTTGCAAGTGCTCTTTGTAACGGGCACCGAGCAGGCTTAAGCCCAGGGGGTTTCTCAGGCAAGCAGTCTTAGTCTCCTGGCCCATCTTCCCTCTCCCCCTCTGGCAGATGTAAGAAGAGGGGCTGGAGGCATAAGAGTAGACTTGGGGGGCAGGTGCCCTTTCCCTGGGGTAACCTCTTTTAAAGACCTTCCTTCCGCTGCAGAAAAAAGTGACAAAGAAAATGTGGTTATGGGGTGTGTTTCAGAGATCAATGCCCTGTGACACGGCCGGGTTAGACCCATGCCCATGTTTTTAATGATCTGACCCAACGGAAATCTCCTGGTTACAAAGAGGCTGCTTTAAGAATTTTAAAAAACCTAATAAATAATTTGTTATAACCGCAGGGTATCACGTTACCATATTACTTATTATGGAACTAGGATAATATTTAAATTGCTTATTTATGGCATTAAAATAAATAGTGGTTTGGGCATTCTGGCAAAGCTGGGGACACACATGGTGGTTCCCAGCCCCAGCCCCCCAGCTTCAACACACCCTTCCATCCTACCAGCTCCGGGCTCTCTCCCCATCCACAATCACTCCATTAGGCTATTAAGGTTCAGAAGATGCGACACGCCTGACCCCTGAAGGCATTTGCCACTCAGTTTTCAAAACCTTTTCTCATACCTGTAGCTCCCTTTCTGGGCTGACATTTGACTGTGCGCCTTCAGTGGGGCCTTCCGGGGAGCTGTCCCCTGAAGCCGCTGGCCTGGCACCTCTTGCAGCCACTCGCCGAGGTCCTTTCAGATCTCCGAGGGGGGCGGCAGGCAACACAGTGAATTAGATATCAAGCAAATCAGGTCAAGTGGCAGCCTGGTCGTCCCCCCACCCCCAGGTAAGGAGCGAGCCGGGGGAGCCGGGATCGCATCTGAGCAGGCTCTGGCCTTCCCCGGTTCATGCAGGGCGCCGGAACCATGTTCTACCGAGTGGCCCCCACTTAAGCCCCACTAATTGGGTGGGATTGCTGCAGTCTGATGAGTCATAATTAGGATGCGGCGGCTCCAGGAGGAGCCGTCTTATCGGGCAAAGGGTCGGGGACTAATGACTAGCAGGAGGGGAGGGTTTTGTTGATGCTGGGACTTGCTGCTGGGAAAAAAAAAAAAAATACAACACTCCTGCTGCCTTTCTTAGGGCATCAGGCACTGAATCTTTCCCCTCATTTGATTCACTGACCTCTCAAGTGCATCATCACCCCGAGGGCTCCGGGCCGTCCGGCAACTGTTAAGCCCCTTGGGTTGATAATCTCCTCCTGCGTTTGCCCTTAACACCAGGCGTACCACCATTAGCCGCAGCTGCACCGGTGCTCATTAGAGGCGATCGATGTCGACCAGATAAAGCACTCTGCCGCTCCCCACCTCCCGTCACTGCAGACCCACAGGCCTGCCCACACAAGCCTCCCTGTCAGCTAACCAAAAGAGGGGGCTCTGTTTTGGAAAAAAAAAAAAAAAAAGAGGGGGGAGGAGTATGAAAAAGGAGGAGGGGGAAGTCCATATTTACCTTCTCGGTCTTAGGATGCCGTTGACTGTCTAGAAGAAACGTTATTTTCACTGTGATGTGAAAATCACCCACCTTTGCCTCTTGAGATTCCTGGCGTCCAGGCAAGGCCCAGAGAAAAATGGTTCCTGAGGAAAGAAGGACGGGCTACTATGGGCAGGATATGGTATTGATGCTGCACCCAGTTCCACTGGGTCTCTGCAGACCACGGAGGTCTGGGGCCACGGCTGGCAGTGGTGGATGGAGTCCCGCTTCTTGCCAGAAGGTGTTGCCAGAGAGCCTGGGAACTCGGGCTGGGAGTCGGGCCCCTGGGGGAGCTGGAGGCGGGAGCTGTCTCAGGGTGCCCGCCACCCACCCCCAGTCTGCTCAGCCTCCCAGACTTCTGCAGCTCGGCATCCTGTCCCAGCAGCTGCGTCAGCATGCCCACTAGATGGTTCTTCCCTGTGGTGGGCTGGGAGGGACCTGGCCCCTCACCGGGTGAGGAGTGGCATGCCTTGCTCACTTGTGGGGTGGCAGTGGGCAGCCAGCCCCCACCCCTCCTTGCTTTCAGGTGCCATTGGCACCTCCTGGCCGCACATCCCCATCCATCCTTACTCCACGGGAAGGACCGGAGAGATGGGAATGTGGAGGACACCCCAGGAGGAACCAGAGATGACAGGAGCATCCGGGGGCAGAACGTTCAAGAGGTTTCACCTACATTTTCCACACGTGGGGCCATTTGGAATGAAGACCTGACCTAAATCATATCTTTTCCTGATGGAGGCAGTGCTCCCTTGAGAATTACTGGAGACAATCCCAACCAAACTGGACTGTTGATCCCTACCATGGAGAAGTTAGGTGGGGACGGAAGAGTCTTGGTGTCAGGAGAGCACCAAGTCCCTACCAGTGGCCGTGCCAGACGGACGATGGGGACTCTGCTCCTGGGAGTGTGGCCCCCCAAGCAAACTCGGGTAGGCGCTCTCAAACAGAGACGAGTCCCTATGGGGGACAACACCCCACTCCGGTTCCCTAGCAGTCCCACTGCGGGGTAGGTCACTCTCAGCTTTCCCTGTGTCCTTTAGTCTGTGCCTGGAATGTTTGTTTGGCAACAGAAGCCATAATATCTAAAAGCATGGGCAAAACAGAAGCCCTCATCTGTAAGGGTAAGCAGAGAGAGAACAGCGAGTCATGACCAAAAAGACAAAAAAAAAAACCCAAAGCGAAAAACCCAGAAGTCCTGAGCAAACATCCTTCCATGAAATAAAGTAACAGCAAGGCATAGAAAATTCCTGAAATTTGCAAGTTTCTGCTTTTAAGGAAGATGGCGGTGACATTGGACCTATGAGACTGGAGCAGGCCTTTTGGAAGGCGGCAAAAACAAGACCCTCAGAGGCTATATACAAATAAGTAATTGCTAAATTCGAAAGGGCAGTTTCCTGACTAATTATGGAAAATCGATTCAGTGAGTTGCAGGTGAACTTGAGAATTTAAGGAAGCTCAGAGAGCAGGTGTAAATAAATAAAGTCATAAAGGAGAAGGTAGGAGGCCTGGAAAGGCAAGAACCAGGAGCTGTACAATGGGAATTCTTGAGAGAGCAGAGTGAGCAGGGAAGCCAAAATAATCACCCAAGAGTACCAGGCACAATTAAACGAACCTGCATTTCCAGGTAAAGGAAAGTATACATCCAAGCTGAAAAACAATTTACCTCCAAAGAAACAAGAACTGCACTGCAATTAGCCTCTTTTGCCTACAAAACATCCAAATGAATTTCACTTTTATTTGAAAGCGCAGCTCTTATGCAGCCCCGCTTAAGATTTCCAATGGTTTTGTTTACTTTGTTAGTTGTTTACCTGAGAAAAATCCAGTTCCAATACTCCTCTATCTCTGACCATAATTTGTTCCTTGGGATAAGTGGGATAAGTTGGCAGACTCGTCTGCAATAATAAAAAAAAATAATGCATCCCTGTTGAATGAGTTTTTACAGAAAAATATTTGACCTGATTTTCTCTGTTGAATGTGTTGTATTTAGGTGCATCTGGTTAGCCTGGGAGATCTATAAGGATGAACTGCAAAGCTGTGTGCTGTCTCCTTGGCTTCTCTCTTCCCTCCTCTGGCTGGGGGATCATGGTGTGCATGTTAACTGGAGTTGGCAACAGTAAAAGACGATCTCAGATATGAAAGGAAAGTGAAAGTCACTCAGTCGTGTCTCACTCTTTGTGACCCCATGGACTATACAGTCCATGGAATTCCTCAGGCAAGAATACTGGAGTGGGTAACCTTTTCCTTCTTCAGGGGATCTTCCCAACCCAGGGATCGAACCCAAGTCTCCCACATTGCAGGCGAATTCTTTATCATCTGAGCCACAAAGTAAGCCCAAGAACACTGGAGTGGGGAGCCTATCCCTTCTCCAGTGGATCTTCCAACCTGGAATTGAACCCGGGTCTCCTGCATTGCAGACAGATTCTTTACAAACTGAGACATTAGGGATATGAAAGGAACCTGGAAAATATACCATTCGTGTGTTCTTCCTCAAGAAGGTACTAGAAGCCACTCTGTAGTCAACTACAAAAGTTGTACACTCATTCCACCCTCCAGAGTCAGGCCCCAACAAGGGTCCTTTTGCCTGGTCACTGGGGCCAATAGACCAAAACCAAGTTAAGCTCAGAAGCAAAGGAAACCTTTTTTTTTTTTTTTTAATGGACATTTGAGGTCAAGGAAAAAGCTCTGGCTTTTATTAGTCTCTTTCTAAGCAGCCCAAATAGAGAATGTGTTTTATTTTATTGGCCATGCCGCATGTGGGGTCTTAGTTCCCCTACCAGGGATTGAACCTGCAGTGGCAGCACGGAATCTTAACCACTGGACTGCCAGGGAAGCCCCAGAAAGCTTTACCCTTTGATGGAAGCATGGAGAGGTGTAGCTGCTCTCACTCCAGAAGGTCACACTGGGTGCAGCATGTCCGCACACGGCCCGCCCCCGCCTCTTGAACTGGGTGTCAAGGGCAGTGCTTCTGCACACAGCCCTGAGCTGAGGGGTGTGCACAACCGTTTGCACCAGGAACCAGGTCTACTGGGCCGTGTGCAAAGCCTCTGCAATTGGCCCCTTGTGAGCAAGTGACACCAGACTAAGCACAAAGGAAAAAAAGGTTAGGCTTTATTTTATTACCCAGGTTCTATTTTTCTTTCCCAGGAATTGTTAATGGACTTTGCTGGAGACAAAGTTACAGTGGAAGAGAGAGAAACAGCAGATCCAGAAAAGCGTGTAGAGTTTAGATAACTGGTCATACGATTAAGAGCGACTCATATACAAACAATAATTTTTGAGGCAAAAATGCATGTTAGACATAGAAGATTAATTATCTGGTTTAAACTTTTAGATAGTAGCAAAAATGGGGAAATTGGGCAGAACAAAAAAAATAAATGTGTGTTAAATTTCTGTTTTACTTGGGAACAATCTTGGATAATATCTCAGTGTTAATGGAAGCCAGAGGAATATATGTGACTTCTTAAAAAGCAATGTGTAAGGAGCCATACGTGGAATAAAAATAAGACTCATACTTTCCAAGTTACTAAAGAAAAGAAAAGAGCTATGAATAATATCTTTTTAGCAAAAGATGCATAAAAAAAAATAAAGAAATATTTTAAAAAAGCATAACAGAAATGTCGAGAGATAAATATGACTAAGACCAATCCTCCAAAGGACAGAGTTTCAGACTTGATTGAGAAACAGAATCAAATTAAAATCTATTGATAAGCACATCTAAAATAAAAAAAAATGGAAAGATTGAAAAACAATGGCTGGATAAAGGTGTC
>SJYQ01001188.1:235614-266382 GCA_006410935.1 Redunca redunca
CCAGAATAAATACAAATAAAAATTGAAAAGTGACATCAAATTAGACTTTAAGTGGTTTCAAGTAAGGTATTTTTACAGTGATAAAAGGTAAATTTACCACAAAGATATAATGAATAGCAAGCCCTTATGTGTAAAATAATTATTAGAATATGTAAGCTAAATTAAAATTATAAGAAGAAACTGACAAAGACATAATTAAAATAGGGAATAACTTTAATATGCAACAATCAGTATCAGACAAGTTGACAGAATAAGGAAATAAAAATTAAACACGTAGTAAGTAGAGTTTATTCAGTATTTAATAAGCTATAATGAAATTTATACCATACNAGATGAAGCCTAAAATTAATTTGAGGTCAAATGCATTAAGTATGTTTGTTATGAAACAAGGCTAAACAACAATAGAAAACTGATAAGCACTTATAATTTTTAAAAAGCTAAGATATTAAGTTAAAAAATGGTGAAAAAATATAGAAGTGTATGTAGCAGAATATAGGAGAACAGTAAAGTTGAGAAATTCAGGAACTTAAAAAACGCAAGTACATATTAAATAGATTAACTGCTGGAAATTAGGGAAAAAAGAAGGCTATATAATATATAATGAAAAGTTAGTGAATATGGTTGAAGAAACAAAGTATGAGGAACTCAATGGATTTAAATAACTACAAAGAAACATTGGATATGACCCAGTTTATCATTCAATGGATGGAAAATTTTTCTGAGGAAAATAGAAATCTCCCTGAAGACTGTGTCTGACTGAAGCAGGGGAACACGTCCACAGGAAGGCAACCTTGGAGAGAAATGTCAAAAGTGGCTTGTGCTTTAGTTTCTGTAACTTTGTCATATTTTTAAATGAATCTCTTTGTCTTCTTCCTCATTATTATTCAGTATCTAGCCATTTCTTCCAGAATAATTTTAGAATTCTTTAGTGTTTGGGGTGAAGGTTTTCAGTCTTGTCAGAACACTTAATTCCCCTGCTTTGGGAAAGATGGCAGAGCACTGGGAGAAAACGTTTTACAGAGAGAACTAAGGCTTGAATCTGAAACCTGAAAAGGCTAAAAAAAAAAAATTCCAGACCCATCTCTCTGAGAAGGTGAAGCTGGAACAGGGCAGGTGGGGCTGGAACCCGTCAAGATGCAGACCGTAGTCCTTGAATCAAAGAACAGAAAGGCCTAAATAATGCATAGCATATTGAAAACAGAAGTTTCCGAACTCACATAGGTCTATTCCAGGGGTGCGATAATTTTTAATATTCAGAAATCTGTTAATAAAACATATCCCATTGGTAGATTAAAAGTGGAAAATGTTCTATAAAGTCTCAGAGAACATTTGATAAAATTCAACATTGATTTCTGATAAAAACTTAATAAGCCAAGAATAATAAAATGATTCCTTGACATGGAAAAACAATATGAAGTCATCAGCAGCAGCATCTTTCATGAGAACCCTCCGTAGGGCCTTCAGAGTCCGGGGCAGGGCTAGGAAGCAGCAATTCCCCCAGTGATGAACACCTTTCTCGAAGTTCTAATGCGTGTCATAAAACAGGAAACAGAAAAAGGAAGATTAAATTTCAGAAAGGAACAGACCTAAAGCTGCATGTGGCATGATTCCATCTCTGAAACTCTAAGAGAATATTTTAAACAAAGTAGCAGGCACAAATCCGTAATTTTTCCTACATTACATTATGACTCGCTGGAAAGTAAAAAGATAAAAGATTTCCAGTCTCCAAGGTGAACGTAATGTTTTAAATCCTAGGAATAAACCCAGCAAGATGCACAAGGGGACCATGTGAAGAAACAGACAACAGGTTTTGAGAGGTGTCAGAGAAATCATCAATAAATACAGACCTTGGTTCTGAAGAGGGCAAAGAGGCCAAATTTCTCCAGTTTAACCACCCAGCTTTTGGGGTGGTTCCTACCACAATCAAACATAAGTTTGACTAAATCGTTCTAGAAGAATGGACAAAATATAGACTGCTAGAGAGTAGTTAAGCAATATACTCTGCCGTTTTGATGGTTCCACAGTGGAGTGTGGTTGCAGGATTAGACAGGCAGACAAGAGCCCACTAATTCAGCATATGATATACTTGGGCCACCTCATGCGAAGAATTGACTCATTGGAAAAGACTGATGCTGGGAGGGATTGGGGGCAGGAGGAGAAGGGGACGACAGAAGATGAGATGGCTGGATGGCATCACGGACTCGATGGACATGAGTCTGAGTGAACTCCGGGAGATGGTGATGGACAGGGAGGCCTGGCGTGCTGCGATTCATGGGGTTGCAAAGAGTCGGACACGACTGAGCGACTGAACGGAACTGAACTGATACACGACATTTCCAGCGGGATGGCCAAGTGCTTAACGGGTTGGACTTAAGATCCAGTGGATATGTGTCCGAGTGGGTTGGAGATCAAACCAGTCAATCCTAAAGGAAATCAACCCTGAATATTCACTGGAAGAACTGATGCTGAAGCTGACACTCCCAATACTTTGGCTACCTGATGCGAAGAGCCGACTCTGATGCTTGACTCTGATGCTGGGAAAGATGGAAGGTGAAAGAAGAAGGGGGGTGGCAGAGTATGCGATGGTTAGATAATACCACTGATTCAATGGGGATGAATTTGTGCAAACTCCGGGAGATCAACTCTGGGAGATAGTGAAGGACAGGGAAGCCTGGCCTGCTGCAGTCTGTGGTGTCTCAAACAGCTGGGCATGACTTAGCGACTGAACAACAGCAACAACAAGCATGCGTCTCAGGTACTTGGGGGAAAGTTTCGAGTATTCAGTGATGTTGGGACAACAGGTTAATTAGCTGGAAAAGAATCCCTCTGTCACACTTACATAAAAATTCATTTCAGTGGATTACAGAGGTGAAGTCATCAGAGAGCTATATGAACCTGAAAAATGAGGACTGCGTATCTGTCTAGTTTCTAGGTGGGGGAGGAAGAACAAGGAGAAAACATACGAGTAGCTGACAAAGTTTTGTCTAATAAAACTGGGAAATTCCCAACACCAGATTACACCGTAACCAATATTAGCAGACAAATGTGGATATATTGTGTCATATTGTTAAATAAGAATTTTTCCTTTTAATACACAAAGAATCTTTATAATTCAGTAAAAGTTTTGGGGAAAAATGCCTAAAAATTTAAACGAGCATTCATTAAGTAACAATTCCAAGTGCTCAACAGACGTCTGAAAAGATTTTCACCATGTCAGGAATAAAGGAAGTGCAATTTTAAGTAAAGGCTATATCTTTGGCTGATCAAATTAGTAAAGCATTTTGGGGTCATACCCAGTGTTGGCAATAATTACAAAAACCCAGTAATTATTATATATTATATTTGAGATTTTTCTGTAGGAAAAACTGGCAATATGAATGAAAAGCTTAGCATTATTCATACCTCAAGATCCAGTACACTATACTTAGATGCTCACTCGTGTGTGACTCTGCAGCCCCTTGGACTGTACCCCTCCAGACTCCTCTGTCCATGGGATTTCCCAGGCAAGAGAACTGGAGTGGGTTGCCATTTCTTTCCCCAGGGGATCTTCTTGACCGAGGGACAAACCTGTGGCTTTTGCGGCGTCTCCCGCGTTGCAGCAGATTCTCTAACCCCTGAGCCACTGGGGACGCCCGGCGCCCAGCTTGATTTCCAGGTACTGGTCCCATGTAAACGATTAGAGAAGCAGAAGGAACTGTATGTGTGAGGAGACTGTGTGGCTCTCTCTCTAGTAGTGAAAAACGGGGACCAGCGTAAACACCCAGTGGGAAGACACCGGTTAAATAAACTGTGGCCCATTAAAGCAAGGGAGTACTGAGCAGTCATTAAAAACTGCATTCTCAGAAACTAAGCCTATGTGGTAATATTCACAATATATTAAAAGATAAAAGTAGGTTACAGATTGTTATATGCTTTATAATTCCTGTGTTGTAAAGTCGGTATATATGTCTAAATAAATGATGGAAGGAAATACAGTGGTTTCTTCTAATCCTGGGAATATGGACACTTTTTATTTTCTTCTTTATCCTTTTCTGAAATTCTCAAGATTTATGCAAGGGTACTGTATTTCTTAGCTACAAATCATCATAATAATTATAATAAAAGAGTTTTAAAATCTCCATAAGGAAAACAGCACTGGCCCATCTGAACAGTCGTTCTCTGCCCAGTGAAGGATCAAAGGGCTCAGAGCCCAGTCTCTATGGCTCTCTCTGCCTTGGTCTCTCTCTTCATGTCTCTCTGTGTCTCTGTCTCTGTCTCACTGTGTCTCTCTTTCTCTCTCTATCTCTGTCTCTCTTTCTCTGTCTCCATCTCTCTGTCTTTCTCTGCATCTGTCTCTGTCTGTCTGTCTCTTTATTGCCAGACACTTATTTCCTTCTGAAAAGTGATGGTTTCCGGGTTTTAGTTAATGCTTCCTTTATTTGGTGTGTGATGTGTTCTTTCTGGGTTGGATATATTTTTTTCCTCAGGCTTCTGGCGTCCTGGCTTAATTTCCTGAGAAATCTGTTTTCAAGTCACAGTGCATCTCACTTAGGTCCTTGAAGTCTGTGTGAGTGAGGAACGGCTGGGATGGAGAATGTCTGCCTCTCCTCCCTGGACTCTGCTCGGTCCTGCAGGGGTCTGCTGGGGCCCCTGATTTAGTCAGATTGTTCTGGGCATGAATGAACGTGGCCACCTTTCTATCAACAGAAACCTCAAGTTAGGATTGGCAGATTTAGCAAATAAAAACACAAAATGCCTAGTTAAGTTTGATATTAGATGAATGAATGCTTTTTTAGTATAAGTATATCCCAGACATTGGATGGGATATGCTTATACTAAAAATTTATCCATTATTTATCTGAAATGCAATTTAACTGGGCAACCTGTATTGTACCTGACTACCCTACCCTTAATGCTTTGAATGAACAAGTGCCTGCGTGGCCTCATGCCTCACCTTGGCCTAAGTTACTCTGTCCACAGTGGGATCTTCATACCCCACCCTCAAATCAAATGGATGGGCCAGCCAGGACCACGGTATCTGAGCAAACCCAGTCATCCCCTGCTGGGTCTATCTGGACCTGGCTGATGGACGCTTACAAACTGGCTGTCAGAAAATTAGAGCTTAGCCATTCTTCTCTGTAATCTAAAATCCAACATTCACTCATTTGCATAAGCAGAGAGAATAATTAAGAAGCTGATGGATCAGGCGAAGTTGTGGCTGAACGGTGAAGGACAGAACCCTGGCCTTATAACAAGACGCAATTTCTCCGCTGTGAATGGGGTTCTCTCTGCCTCCTTCTTGAAGGACATTCAAACACTCTCCCTTCTGCACACACCCTGGAGGGGTAAAGATGGTCCATGCCAGCTGGTCAGCAGGGTAACCCACTTCAGGGTTGTAGCCCTTGGCAGTTCACCCCTTTCCTATACTGCGTGGAAATAAAGAAAGAAAAGATAAAAGCAGCTAAGAATAAGGGAGCTATACATGTCAACACAGGTCCTTCTAGTCAAGGCTATGGTTTTTCCAGTGGTCATGTATGGATGTGAGAGTTGGACTGTGAAGAAAGCTGAGCGCTGAAGAATTGATGCTTTTTAACTGTGGTGTTGGAGAAGACTCTTGAGAGTGCCTTGGACTGCAAGGAGATCCAACCAGTCCATCCTAAAGGAGATCAGTTCTGGGTGTTCATTGGAAGGACTGATGTTAAAGCTGAAACTCCAATACTTTGGCCACCTGATACGAAGAGCTGACTCATTGGAAAAGACTCTGATGCTGGGAAAGATTGAGGGCAGGAGGAGATGGGGACAACAGCGGATGAGATGGTTGGATGGCATCACCCACTCAATGGACATAGGTTTGGGTGGACTCCAGGTGTTGGTAATGGACAGGGAGGCCTGGTGTGCTGCAGATCATGGGGTCGCAAACAGTCGGACACGACTGAGAGACTGAACTGAACTGAACATGCAGGAAGAACCATAGGTATCGAATTTACAACTGGCACCTTTTTTTCCCTGTTATTTAAAAAACGACCAGAGTTTGGATGCTACTTGTTACAAATTGCTTTGGGACTGAGCCTGGCAAATTAAGCTTTGGTTTGCAGCAGTTGCCTCTGATTTGTGCTCCTAAATTTGGCTGGGTCAGGGCATTCCAGAAACCCACTGTGCACTGACTGGCCTTGATACCCTGGTGCCGACCCCTGTGAGAGGCACAGAGCCAGGAACGCCTGTGGGAACGTTCCTGTGTCCCTTCTACTGAGAGCAGTGAAAGCACGTGGCCCAGGCTCTCGCCAGGCATTAGTCATCCCTTCTCCAGGAAGGGGCCTGGCCTGCGCTAGCCTGGGAGCAGACCATGTTTTATTACCTCTCTGGCTTCTGGTTGCCCGCCAGGAGCTGAACCAGAGGTGCCAAAATGCTGTAAGAAATCAGATCGGGAGAGCGGCTGCTTGAGCGGCCTTTCCAGCTGTTGGCTCTGCAGCAAAGCTCTTTGTAAATTTTGTAAGAAAACATGTTCTCTGGAGGTTTCCATTTCAAGTTGGCAGCATTAAGAAGTCAGGAGAGCTGGAGTCAAACTTTCCAAGGAATGCCTGAGCTTGGACCGCGCTCCGCACTGAGTCTGGGCTCCAACTTCTGGGGCCTCGGGTTTGGGACTGCTGTCGCTGGCTGATAACGGATGGTATTCAGTGTGCCCGAGGGGAGGGGCAGAAGTGTGAGGCTCCCAGAGCACATTTAGTGCCTTCGAAGAGTGTGTGGCACGTGTGGGAGATGATTTATGGGAGCCTGGTTAGGGGCGAGATTAAGAGCATCGCTGAAACACAGATTCGTCATTTCTTCTGGAAGTGTTGGTCGCTTCCCTGGTGGCTCCGACGGTAAAGAACCTGCCTATAGCGCAGGAGACTGAGTTCGATCCCTGGCTCGGGAAGCTCCCCTGGAGAAGCAAACGGCAACCCTCTCCAGTACTCTTGCCTGGAGAATTCTGTGGGCAGAAGAGCCTGGTGGGCTACAGTCATCTTTTCATTCAGAAAAAGACTGCAGGAGTCCCGTTCAGTGGGTCCACCTTAAGCCATCCCTGCGCTTTCAACATGTTTTCCCCTGATGACCGTGATGCTCTTTCTCTTTGTCCTGAGAGTTCCAGTTCTGCCTTTTGAACTGGATGGCCAAACGTTTCTGTGCAGCCGGCCACTCCTCACTGGAGGCCCTAGCTTTGTTCATGATGTTTGCCACAATTTCTCACTTCTCCTGCCCTTTATCTTCCTTATTCCCTCATTTCCTTGCATTTTGCTGACGGTAGATTCACATTGACTCCATACAGAAAAAGATAGCAAATAGCAGTGAAAGCGCTTGGCTGAACGAGAAATGGGACCTCTCCTTGTTCACCCAACCATTCAAATGGCCCCTTGGCCAGAATGGTGGTGGAAACCTACATATGTTATTTTCATCATTGCACTAATATGAAAATAGCAAGTTTTTAAAATGATTGGACTTAGGAAGTACCGAGCTTGCTACATTTAACGTTTTTGTCAAGAGAGTGTCTTCACCCATGAAAGAAAATATTTTCATATGGATGGAGGCTTGTACCGATGAGATCTTTTTGTATGGCAGTGTAGTATACTAGATTATAACCTCCCCCAACATTAAAATAAAGTGCTGTGGGAGGGACATTAACTCTTTTAGGCCCCTTACACATTTCCCCAAGTGTCCATCATAAATCCAGGAAATTGCATTGTCATTGTTACATTCAGGAATAATCTTGCTCCAGTACCCTTCTGCAGCACCCATAATTCTATTTTAGGGAGTAAAGATGTTTAACTTATGTCAGGAGAGTCTGCTGATTGGTTCTGGTTTGCACTGGTGTTATTTTAAATCAACAGCCGCTGCTGGAAAATCAGATAATTTCTCAGAAGACTTGCATGGAGGCATAGTCTCTGGTTGTTTATGTTTGAGGTGAAAGCTTTCAGTTCGAATCATTGTTCCAAAATGGATGAATGCCGCGTGTGACATCAGTTCATGTACATCAGGCGTTTGGGGAAGCTGAACGGAAGATGAAAATAAGGAGTTACTTCCAATGGAGGGTTAATCCCAGGTAATAATGGGAAGCTGGAATGACGGCATAGAAATAAATACCTGGAGAGAAAGGGATGAATGACTGACCCGGGCATTCTGCAAGCCTGGAAGTTACATATGGGGGACAGCTGCCCAGGAGCTGGGTGTGTGACCGTGGAGGACGTGGACAAAATGTAAGATGTTCGGGTTTATAAAAGGCCCTGACAGGCAGGTGGAGAGAAAGGGTGTGTAGTCACATATCCTTCCTCAGTGTGTAGACCTCTCCAGAAATTGGAATTCTGAAACACATCTGAGTTTACAGCTCAAAAGCCCATGGAGTCAACATGGAAAGTTGCCCCAGAAAACTGGCTTTCAGTGAAGAAACGAGCCTGTGTTGTCTAAGGAGATGACATTCCCTTTTTCTGCAGCCAGAGGCACAAGTCTTGAGGCGTCTGTACAATGTTAGTGAGACGCAGCCCCCCTTGCGATGGGTGTGCAATGTACTTGGCACGATAGTGAGCCCCTTTCCTGCCTCCCCCGATGGGCCGGGATGACTTCATTTGTTTCCAATAGCTACAACTACACAAAAAGAGTACACTACTTCTATTGGAAATGTTTCAGTGACGAAGAGCGTAGATTTCAAGTCTCCGGAAAGAGAGGACTTGAAGACTTTGTCAACCCTGAGTGGAAAGCAGTGGTCCACATGTGCATCTTGCCCTCCCCGCAGCCACGTCTCATTAGACGTGTGTCTGGCGAGCGCGTGTTGGGGACGGAACACACCTTTCAACAGGCACAAAACAGAGGAGCAATTAGGTGCGACTGAGACTCAGCAGGTAACGGCAGGAGGAACAAGGTGGGGGCAGCCTTCCAGGCGAGGTGTGGCTTGAATCAGAGCTGCAAATAATGAGGAAACATCCTGTCTCAAGAACTGCCACCATTTCTTACGAAAGGTAGATGCTGACAGCGTCACAAGGCCACTGTGAGGGCAGGAGCGTCTGAGAATGCCAGCCACGAGCACAGAGGCTCCCAACAAATTGTCAGGTCCCGACAGTCGTTCAGACAGCACGAGGCTGGGAGAGAGCCAGCAATCTGGGGAAGGAGCCTCTGCTCTCCCCCCCACCCCTCCTCCTGAAGCGCATCGGCTCCCAGACCCTGGGGAAGCAAGGCGCCAGCCATGCACCTCCCTTCCACTCCGTGCCACAAACCTCACCCTTTTTGTCTGTTTCTTGTACGACTTGATTCTTATGAATACAATGTGATTTTCCCATTATTTTCGTTCCTTCAGGGCAAGAGAATCTCATCAAAAGTTCACAACTAATATATATAATATGTTACTAAAGTAAAACCGTGAGATGTGGGGGTAGGGAGAGTGGTAATCTCTCCAAACTTTTGAGATGTGTGTAACAAAAAACACAAAAATGAAAAGTCAGGACAATTAGCTATTTTGTCAGTATTGTAAGAACCGAAAGGAACCCACATGGACTTGGAATTTGTCATGAATAATTCATGGATTCCTGAGATTGCTCTGAAGTCCCTTTCCAATCTTAGGTTGGAACAAAGACTAGGTTGACCACTGCTGCCAGTCACAAATTCAGGGTGTCAGTAATAGAAAATGCCGTCTAATAGGATGATACCCGTGGCTTCCCTGCTGACCGAGACGGCAAAGCATGTGCCTGCAATGAGGGGGACCCAGGTTCGCTCCCTGGGTTGGGAAGACCCCCTGGAGGAGGAAATGGCAACCACTCCAGTACTCTCGCCTGGAGAATCCCAGGGACGGAGGAGCCTGGAAGGCTGCAGTCCACGGTGTCGCTAAGAGTCGGACACAACTGAGTGACTTCACTTTCACTTTTCACTTTCATGCATTGGAGAAGGACATGGCAACCCACTCCAGTGTTCTTGCCTGGAGAGTCCCAGGGATGGCAGAGCCTGGCGGGCTACAGACATGGGGTCCCAAAGAGCCAGACATGACTGAGTGACTAATACTACCTGGGTGATACTGGTGTTGCTTCCTCGCTGAGACAGAGACTGTACGTCCTTGCACTGACATGCTGGTAGGAGTGGGTGCTGCTGGCTCTGGGAAAACCATCCCTCAGTAAGGGGGGCCCACATACATGCACCTCAGTTAGAGTTGCTCCACCAGAATCCTGCAGAAGGCGATGACACCCCACTCCAGTGCTCTTGCCTGGAAAATCCCATCGATGGAGGAGCCTGGTGGGCTGCAGTCCATGGGGTCGCTAAGAGTTGGACACGACTGAGTGACTTCACTTTCACTTTTCACTTGCATGCATTGGAGAATGACATTGCACCCCACTCCAGTATTCTTGCCTGGAGAATCCCAGGGACGGGGGAGCCTGGTGGGCTGCCGTCTATGGGGTTGCACAGAGTCGGACACGACTGAAGCGACTCAGCAGCAGCAGCAGCAGCAGCAGCAGCACCAGTATCCTGGGCTTCCCCAGTGGCTCAGCTGGTAAAGAATCTACCTGCAATGCAGGGGACCTGGGTTCGATCCCTGGGTTGGGAAGATCCCCTGGAGGAGGGAAAGGCTACCCACTCCAGTATTCTGACCTAGAGAATTCCATGGACTGTATAGTCTATGGGGTCACAAAGAGTCGGACATGACTGAGCGACTTTCACTCTTACTTTGACTTTCCGCATCCATGTTAAGCGCAGGAATTTCAATATTTTACTTGGAAAACATGGGAGGAGGTGATAACTAAAGGTACAGGGTTTCTTTTTGAAGTGACGAAATTGTTCTAATTGGTGTACACATATTTGTGAATATACTAAAACCCACTGAATGTTACACTTCGCATGAGCAAATTATGTGGTATGTGAATTATATCTTGATAAAGTTTTTTTTTTTAATAATTGAACTATTAAGTTGGAAAACCCACTTGCTTAGAATATCTGTTTGAACCCCTTACTCAGAACATTTCAGAAACTTCAAAAGAAAGGCAGGTAAAATTCCAGGGTTCCCTCCCGGTGTGGGTTGCACCTTGCCCCATGGTGAACCGCGCCTCTGGCTGTCGTTCCGTTGTGCACTGGGCCTGCCTTTGAACCTGAACCTACTCCGCGGCCTGCTTTTGACCAGGAGGATGCTGCGGAAGGGGTGCTGTGTGGCTCCCAGATCGAAGCCTCCACCTCCCAGCTGGGCTTCTGGGATGCTCCTGGGATACGCACTCTGGAGCCCGCCATCGTGTTGTGCGGTTCAAGCTACACGAAAGGCCATGAAAGGGCTCTGCTCAGTAGCCCCGGGTGAGCTGCTGGCCTGCACGCGGACTCACTGCCCACCTCATAAGCGCGCCATCTGCAGCGTGAGTTTGCACTTTCTTGACCGTGTCTTTTGAAGCAACAGTGTTTTTAATATTTGACAGAATCCAATTAGAGAGCATCACTGATTCACTGAACATTCATTGGGTACATTCCAGGAGATAGTGCAGGACAGGGAAGCCTGGTGTGCTGCAGACCATGGGGTCGCATAAAGGCGGACATAGTGACTGAACAGCAAGCAACAGAAGTCCAGTTTAGTCTTTTCTTTCATCATACGTGTGATGAACATCATAAATAAGACACCACTGCATAATGCAAGGTCACACAGATTTAGAGCTACGCTTTTCTCTGAGAGTTTTAAAGCTTCAACTTTTACATTTAGGTCTTGCCTGCATTTTGAATTAGTTTTGCATATAGTATGAAGTTGGGTCCCACTTGATCATTCGCCTGTTGATATCTAGTTTTCCAGCATCATTTGCTAAAAAGATTTCTTTTGCCATTGAGTTGTCTTGGCACCCTTGTCAAAAATCAATTAGCCATAAATACATGAGTTTCTTTACAGACTTTCAGTTCATGGTCTGTTGTCATGCTAATACCATACTGTTTTGATTAATGTTGTATTTTAATAAGTTTTAAAGTCAGGAAACATGAGACCGTCAACTTCTTCTATTTCAAGATTATTTTGACTATTCTGTGTCCTATATGAATTTGAGAATCAGATGTTCAATTTCTGCAAAATATCCCAGCTAGAATTTTGATAGGAATTGCATTGAATCTGTCCATCAATTTGGGAAGTATTACCATCTTAATGATAGTTTCTCAATCAGTGAAGATGAGATATCTTTCATTTATTTGAGCTTATTTAATTTCTTTCATGATATCTTATGGCTTCAGTATACAAATATAGCTCTATTTTTGCTAAACTTATTCCTAAGTATTTTATACTTTAAAAATTCTTTTCTGATACTATTGTAAATAGAACTGTTTTCTTTATTTAATTTTTAGCTTCTTTATTGCTAATGTTTAGAAATATTACTAATTTGAATACTGGTGCTGTATCCTGGCTGAATTTGCTTTATTAGATCTAAGAGATTTTTAAACAACTCCTTAGGATTCTCTGATTGTATCGTCTACAGATAGAGATAGTTTTACTTTTCTATTTTCTTTAAAATTTATTGAGACTTTCTAAATGGTCTTTTCGTTTTTCTCTTTCATTTCATTTGTCGATTGTTTTCCTACTATTTATTTGTGCTTTAATATTTATTATTTTTTTCTTTATGCTTGCTATGGGTTTACTTTGCTCTTCTTTTTCTAATTTCTTAGGTTAGAAAATTAGGTTTTTGATTTGAGAATATAGGCATATTCTTTCTGAATCCTTCTTTTTGAATATAAGCATTCATAGCTATAAATTTCCCTTTGAGCAATCCTTTAGCTGCACCTCAAAAGCTTCAGTATGTTAGCTTTCAGTTTTATTACTTCAAAGCATTTTTAAAATCCCCTAGTCATTTCTCCTTTGAGCATTAGGCATTTAGGAATACATTGTTTAATTTCAAAGTATTTGTGTATTTCCCCAATTCTCTTTTGTTATCATAAACTTCATTCCATGGTATACCTTTAATAATTTAATATTTATTGAGACTTCCTATGTGCTCTATCATATGGTCTGTGCTGAAGAATGTTATTTGTGCAATTGAGAAGAGTACGGTAAGTTACTTGCAAACATTTTGATCATTTTATGTCTTGCTATTAAACTTTTAAAAACAAACCGGAGCCGCATTTCATGAAAATCTCCTCGTTTCTTACTCATGAGGCAAGACTTTCTGACTACTCTTCCCAGTGACTTGCGAATTACGGGGTTTTCTAGCCTGACTAAAGGAATCAGGTGCTGCTCGAGGCCCTGTGTGGTTGCAGAGCATCTCTCTCTCTAGCCCTGCTGGGGTTTCCTTCCCTTTCGTTCCCTTTGGGCTCCAGCAGCCTCCTCATATGCACAGAATGCTTGGCGCTCTGCTAAGCTCTCTCCCCGCACAGCTCTCTCCTCTCCGTGGCTGTGCTGAGAAGCTTACTGTCCTTGTCTCCCTGGACTCTCAGCTTCATCTTAGTGTAGGGAACCTGCTGGCCTCCACCCGAGTTTGCCTTCCGGGGATCCTCTCAAGGTGAAGACCTGCAGCAACTGCACGCTTCAATCATTTCTTTCTTATCCCTCATGGATCACTGTCCTGTATTGCCTCATGTCTAGGATGTCTAGTGTCTTGAAAACAATATTTTTTTATATGTTTTGTTTGATTTTTTCATTCTTTCCGCAAGAGGGCAAGTCAAGTCCTTGTTATTCTGTCTTGGCTGGAAGTGGAAGTCATAGCTTTAAAAAAATTACATATAACTGATTTTACAGGGGGAAGTATTCAGGTATAATTTTACTTTTCATGTTTCTCTAGAATCCAGCTAAATGATTAAGCTGTTTTGTTAATCAGCTTATTTTCTAGTGGTTTCTTTCTTTTTTTTTAAATTTTGTAAGGGCTTTTTATCTACATAATGATTTTATTTCACCACATCTTTCTGACATATGTACATTTTATTCTATTCTTTTATTGCATTTGCATGGCCCAGAATTTCAGAGCAATAATAATTAATAAGGTTGATAATAAGGGTTAGAACTTGGTTCTTAGTGTTAATGAGAAGAACTCTAGCATTTCACCAATAAGCATGATATTACTGGTGGCTTGAGATTACCATTTTCTATCATATTAAGCAAGAATGCTTTTGCCACATGTGATGTTTTTATAAATCAGGATTTTTCGTAAAATATTTTAGGGCATATTTAACTGATTATTTGTGATGAATTCTATCAACTCTCCCCTTTATTTTCTTGAGCATAACTTCCTAAGTCAAAATATTCTCTTTCTTTAATCTATTATTTAATTTTATTCCCTGGTGTTTTAAAAAAATATTTATTAGCATTTGTGGTTGTAAGTATGCTTGCTGTTCAGTTGCTCAGTTGTGTGCAACTCTTTGCGACCCCATGGACTGCAGCAAGCCAGCCTTCCCTGCCCTTCACCATCTAATAATTTTTATTTTGCTTTTTAACTTCTCTTTTTAATATCCTGAAGCTAGGTAGGAAAAACAAAATAATTGTCATTGTTTACTTGTCTTTGCTTTAGCATTAAATTCTTATACATTATACACTTGCTGTTATATATCTTCTCAATTTAAATAATTTCATTTCTTTTATGAAATGGGAAGTTATGATTTCCTTATAGTATGTTTCTTATTTTAGGTTTCCTAAGTAAAAAAAACATGATTCATTCAAACAGACTATTGGCTGTCTTAACTTTTTTATGCAAGCCAAGAACAGAATTGAATAGTCTCTATTTTCTTCAGTAGGCTATTTCACTATCCTTTTTAGAAAACTTAAAAGAAAAATTAAAAAGTGCATTTATTCACGTCAATCTTATGGCATCCAATCTATTGAAAATAGGGGTGGAATTTACTTTAATTATCAGCTATTTTGAAGGCAAGAGAGGGTAGTAACTGTTAACTGGCATGTTAGAAGGAACTCAGCCGGTTGTTTCCTTGTTGGTTATTTGACCTAATTAAGGTGCCGTGAGGACGGCGATGAAAGTGGCTCTTATTACATACATGTGGACTGAGCCCAGAGTCTGACCAAGATTCTGATGACTCTCAGGGACTCCGCCACTAGCACATAAAGATATATGTGACACCGTAAAAATGACGCAGTGAGAGCAATGGAAATCAGTTCAACTCAGTAAAGTCTGGAGACTGTTCTTTTGTTTCGTTATTTGTTAATAACATCAAAAAGCTTTTTCCATGTTCTTTCTGTACTTCCCAAAGCATTTTTTATCAGTGAGTTGTAGTAACAAATTACTATGGGTTAAGAAAATAATTCTTTTTATTTTTTGCTAGATTTTTCTTTTTTATTTTTTTTAAGTTTGGGGTTGTGGCTTTTATAGATTATGCTGTGTCACACTGTATGTAGAATTTCCATAATGTTAAAATGCAAGTTTTCTGAGAAATACTTGGAGGGACTTTGAATGCCTCCCCTGCATTTAGACCTTAGGAAGGAAAGCCTGAGAAAACCAGGAGATTGCCCTGCCTATACAGACTTGTGACTTTCGTAAAACAAAAACACACTTACTTAAACATGAATGCACGCATACATGCATTAATCTCACTTTCTACTTATAAGTGCCTAAATTCACTGTAGAAGGCAAATGCTATATTAAAAGGAAAAAGCGTTTCCCTGTGTGATTGGAACAGAATTGTTTGGCTGTTAACAACTTTAATTGCTAATAGAAGAGTTAATAAGATTACTCCAATTCCCATTCCCATACGGGTTTCCACATAGAGATGTGAATAAAGGATCATTTGACCAAAGAGTTGGGTGAGGAAAACAGGTTTGGGGGGCATGTGCCCCCTTGACCTTTAGCATCTCAAAGACACGAAAACCTCCTCTTGCTGTTGGGGTTGTCACCTGCTGTGGGCCGGGTCCTGTGCGGGGTCCCGGCCCCTGAGGCGTCGTGGGCCTCAACATGGCATCACTGCCCACTGGTGGGCAGTGGTGGGCGGCAGGGCACCACAGGCTCTCTGTCACTTCACCTGCAGCCGCTAATAATGGTACACGATTCAAGGCAGCACTCTCATTTCTCTGCTTCTGAGGCCCCTTTGCAAGGGTTGGGGAGCAGGGTAATATCTGGGGGGGTTTACAGGTAGACCAGACCTGGAGAACATGGAGCCTTCCAGAACAGATAGAAGTGTTTCCTCTGCCTTCCCGGAGAAGTGTGGTTCTCTCTGCCTCAAGGAGGCCCTCCCTGGCCAGGCCTCCGGGCCAGGCCACCTCCCTCCGGACTTCTGTTTGTTCCACTCCTCTGGACTTCCAGTCTGGAGAGTTCTGCACTGCTGGGAATTTCTCTATATTTCAAACCCATTTCTCTTCCACAGGTGGCTGCCCCATGCCTGCTTTGTCCTCCGTCACTTTCGTACAGATGTCTGAGTGCGTGTGTGCAAGGCTGACCTCTTCATGCTGTGAGTTGTATCTTCTGGGAACTGTCTGCCTGTGGCCTGCTTGGTCAATGGATATGGGCTGACTGGTTCTGAGTACAAAGGATACAGGCATCGTGAGCTTAGGAGGTGCTGTGATGTTAGGAAGGTACCGGTTTTCCCCTCTCCCAATCCCAAGGGTAAAAGCCTTAGCGAATGTGTCCAGAATGCTGCAAGGACGTAAAATATAGGGATCAGCTTCAGGGCAACTATTACTGTGGAGGAGTCGACCGGTTCCACCGGCTAAAAAATACTACTTAGAATGGTTCGGTTCAGTTCAGTAGCTCAATTGTGTCTGACTTTTTGTGACCCAATGTACTGTAGCACGCCAGGCCTCCCTGTCCATCACCAACTCCCGGAGTTTACTCAAACTCATATCCACCGAGTCAGTGATGCCATCCAATCATCTCATCCTCTGTCGTCCCCTTCTCCTCCTGCCTTCAATCTTTCCCAGCATCCGGGTCTTTTCCAATGAGTCAGTTCTTTGCATCAGGTGGCCGAGGTATTGGAGTTTCAGCTTTAACATCAGTCCTTCCAATGAATATTCAGGACTGATTTCCTTTAGGATGGACTGGTTTAGATCTCCTTGTAGTCCAGGGGACTCTCAGGAGTCTTCTTCAGCACCACAGTTCAGAAGCATCGATTCTTCGGTGCTCAACTCTATAGTCCAGCTTTCACATCCGTACATGACTACTGGAAAATTACTTATGCTTCTATGCCCACCCGAGCAGAGATCTTCTCTGGGGCCCCTACTCCAGGCCATGGACTGAGCTATGGGGACACCAGATGGTGCGCCAGAGGGAGACAGACATGAAGGCAGATCCGAACACCCACGGTGATGGTGGTCCATGGGGGGCTGGGGAGGAGGGGAGGCATTACACCTCCACGCCCCATTCACCAGTGAAGCTCTCTATGGAGACCCTGACTTGATTCCATTTGGGAGGGTGATTTTTGAGAATGTGGTCCCCTGGCTTCCAGTGAATTAGGTCTGACTTTTAACTCATTTCACCTAACTCACAGTGGTTTTATGGGAATTAATTAGGTAAAGGGCTCCTTAGAGGTTAAGCCAATGCAAAAGCATACTCTTTGTTTTCTCTTAAATAATTCGAAGAAGAGCATATGATAGACTGGCTGGTTTATCTCTTCACATCATAAGGCCAGAGATTAGATGAGGTAATTTGCTTTATGGAAAAATAACAAAATGCATTTCAGGATCATCCAGGTTTCCAGTAAGTTTATCGTGGAGGTCCTTTATCACCTCTCCACTGGGGTTGATGGATAAATGATGAGCAGGGTAGTTAAGCACATTTCCCAAACTACAAACTTCAGAAAACAGTTTACAAGGTAATTAACTCCAGAGCCACTGGTTTCAGCCAGAAAGTCTGTGTTTCCTGAGCAGACTCATTGTCCTGAAAAGTCTGTCGAGTCTGAGACTTGACTATGAATGAGAGGAGAGATGTTATTTGTTTCCTTCTTTTTGCTTCAGTTTACCAACACCTCCCGAGTGCCTCTCATGTCGGGCACTGTCCAGGCATGGGCGTCCTGTGGGCAGTGAGCATCTCTTTCCATGGTCTTATGGTTTGTAAGATGACGAGACTCCCAGAACCTAGAGCAGGCAATCCCAATACGGTGGCTTAGGTCTTGTGTTGGGAGTGGATGCTTGGCTCTTTGGAAGCAAAGATGTCCAGGCGGCTCTGGAGTCCCAGAGATCAACTCCCGGTTTTGTTATCCAGTCTGTAAGTCGTGTCTGATTCTTTGCAACCCCATGGACTGCAGCACATCAGGCTCCCCTGTCCTTCACCGTCTCCTGGAGCTTGCTCAAACTCGTGTCCATTGAGTCAGGGTGCCATCCAACCATCTCATCCTCTGCCTTGCTCTTCTCCTTTTGCCTTCAACCTTTCCAAACATGGGGGTCTTTTTTAATGCATTGGGTCTTCTCATCAGGTGGCCAAAATATCAGCGCTTCAGCTCCAGCATCAGTCCTTCCAAAGACTATTCAGGGCTGATTTCCTCTGAGGTGATGCTTAAGCTGAAACCTTGCAGCTAAGGTCTTGTCAGTCCTGAGAAAGCAGTGCCTGTCTGGGGAGCTGACATGGGAGTGTGCATCTGGGGAAGGGATGGCATTTGAGGAGGTGAGGCAGTGAGAGGCTGGTCTGGAGCAGAGGGCAGCTGGGCAGGGCACCCTGGACTTTGATGACCCAAAGACAAGTCTGGTTTTCCATTAGAATCACGGAAGGCAGTTTTGGGGGAAGTGACCAGGTCAGATTCGTGTTTAGCAAGAGAGCTCTATCTGCAGTGGAGAGGAGGGAGTTGGGCTGGAAGTGAGGGGGCCTGAGGGGGCACTGGCACCGTGGCTCAGGCCAGACGTGATGGGGATCTGACTCAAGGGGGGAAGGGGAGCAGAGAGAGCAAGAGGAGGAAAGTGGCATCGCAGGGGCTGTGCAGCACGTGACTTGGGGGTGGGAAATGCCACCCAGGTCTTAGTGGATGGCAGGTCTCATTGCTGGGATGGGAAGACAGAAACAGCAGCAGGTACCAGGCAGGGGGTGATGGGTTCAGCTCTGGATGTGCCGAATTTAAAGTCTTCACGGGACCACCCAGCACAGGAAGGCAGATGGTGTTGTGGGTTGAATTGTTTTCCCCCCAGATGGTATGTTCACATCCTCACGGCTGGTGCCCCTGAGGGTGACCCTATTTGCAAACAGGGTCTCTGCAGGTGCAATCAAGTTAAAATTGAGATCCTACTGGGTTGGGGTGCTAATCTAGTGACAGGTGCCTTTATGGAAGGAGAAGGGGAGTCTGGACACAGAGACCCAGAAGACACAGGGGAATATCACGTCATCCTGGAGGCAGAGGTTGGAGTGATGCCAGGAAGCTGCGGGAGAAGGAACTACACTTATCAACACCCTGCTTTCTGATTTCAGGCCTTCAGAATGCTGAGACAAGTTTCTGTTGTTTTCAGCCACCCAGTTTGTGGTCCTTTGTTATAGCAGCCTCGGGACACTAATACCGATGAATGTGTGGAGCGCGGGAGAGAAACCTGAGCTCGGGATACAGGTCTGAGAGTCAGCAGCAGGGGTGCTGGTGAGACCTGGTGGGCTGTGGGGGGAGAAGAGGGTGGGAAACCCTGATGGCACCCGCGGCAGGGACCACCACCTCCCTCTATGGAGGGGGAGCCCCCGGGCGACCCTGGGGATTCCTGCCGTTAGCTACGAGTGGAGGCGCTGCTCTCGGACAGCCCTCCCTGGCCTCTCCCGTGTGTTCAGGTCACCTGGGGGTCCTGCTGAAATGCAGACACGGGTTCAGCATGTGCATGGTGGGGCCTGCGATTCTGTGTTTCCTCCAGCTCCCTGCTGGTGCCTGGGTCTTCCAGTTACGAGGAGACCAAGCCGCCGAAGGCAGCGAGCTCTCACCGGGGGAGCCCTACCTCGAAGCCAAGGAGAAGGCGCAGTAAGAGAGGAGACGGAGTGGGAGGCAAGGACAGGGCAGCGTCCCCGAGCCGGGGTGGGTGGGCTGGCCGTGCTCGGGGAACAAGGGAGGGGCCTGGAGCAAAGGCTGGCTGGGCTCTCTTGCTCTTAATGAAGGATGGTCACGGGGGCCAGAGAGGCGTGTCGTGCAGCCTAGAAACAGCCAGAGGAGTTGGAGGGAAGGAGCCATGTGGCCATGGGTCCAGGCTACCTTAGATGGAGGAGCGTGATCAGCACCGAGGCGTTTGGTGAAGAAGATCAGGGTGAGGAGGTGGGGCAGGAGGGGAGATGGCTTCCCAGGATACCCGAATCGCAGACCCACAGACTGGGTGACCGTGCCTGGGCACGACGGGGAGCCAGGTCCTGTGGTGACTCTGGCACACGCACGGGGTGAGCAGGGAGGGGAACCCTTAATATTAGGAGGATGCAAGGGAAAGCAATGGGCTCTCTCTTCTGAAGAAGCAGCTGGACACAGGGTCCAAGATGTAGGCACAGAAAAAGGTCTCGGGTGAACCCTGCTCTGCGTTTTCCTCCACTTTCAGGCCACTGCTGTCTAAAGTAGCAGGTGGCTTGGGCTTCAGGGTCAGGCAGGCTGAGGCCAGGCCCAATTCTGACCCTGGGCAAGCAGTCCGGGGTCGAGAGGATCCAGCCCCAGCCTCATCCATTGGCCCCCCAGCAGCCTCTCCAGCTCCCTCGCTCTCGCCAGACCAACACCTATGATAACCACACTGCTCTTGCTGTTGTATTTAGACATTTCAGCTGCAGGCTGTGCAGAGAGGCCGCAGGCTTCCCCAAGGCAGGGTTCCCCAGACCTGGCTCAGACGAAACGCCCAAAAAATGTCAGGGAGAGGGGCATCAGTACTGCTGAGGTTCTGGGGGAGCTAGAATGGCGCGTGCGTGGACATTCAGGTGGTTTGTGCTGCAACAGGGGAGGACTGACGATGTTTCACATACACAGTTTAGATCCAGACCTGGGGCCCATTTCAAGATTTTATGGCTGGAATTAACCCAGCAGAAATGGGAGATGGTGCAGGATGTCAGCACAGAGTGGGTTTTCTTCCAATCATAAACTATTCACGTTGAACACACCTCCCAAGTGCCCTGGTGACTTTCCTGCCCGGCCAGGACTGTGCCCAGCTGACAGACGGGAAGGAATTTTTACAGAGCATGTGCCACAGAGACGTCTATGACCCTGCTGGCCATGCTCAGGGCCGTGGCAGGGAGCTCCAGAGCCACGCGTGATGCTGGGGCGGCGGGCACTCTCCAGCTGGAACTGTCGAATAATAACTCCTGACCAGAAATGGCCTGGGTCCCAAACACATGGTTTATGGCCGAAATGGAAAAGCTCCCGAGCGCCATCAATGACACTCTCACTGCTTATAAAGACATGTGGGTTCTTTCCCAGAAAAAAAAAAAAATAAGGCTGCTGCCATTTCCCCCCGCCCCACCCTGCCCCCTCCACAAGCCATAAATGATTCAAATGTCAGGCTCTCCTGTGCCTGATGCTATGCGGACGTATTAACTTATCAAAGGAGCGGACGCATTATAGGCGGCTGGCCGTCCACCCCGACTCCATATTTATGTTTGCGATCTCAGGATATGTTACCTGCGCGCGCCGCGTTCCCTTCCTCCAAGGGAGATTTATAAGGCCGCCAGCAGGCAGAAGAGGGACAAAGAAGTAAATATAGTAATATGACAGATTTATTTGGACATGTTTTATGTCCTCACGATCTCGCATGCTTTATGTGTTTCTCCGTGTCTGGGTTCTGTCACTCTTTTCCAGCTTTTTCACCCCTTTTCAACGCAGGCTCAGTCAGTTCTTGGGTGGGAGGTCATGGCAAAGGAGGGGAGAGACCCAAGTGGTTCCTAAGCCGTTTCGTCGATTGTGACACTTTTCTTTCTCTCTCTCTCTTCCCGCCGCCCCGCCCCCCCCATTTATCCTTCTATTTGGTCATTTTCCTTCTGGCTGACACCTGGCTCCAGGCAGCGTTTCTGCAGGAGGAACGAGTTGCTTCTTTTTCTCTATGCTCAGTAATTGCTGTCTTCAGGGCGTGGGAGTCATCATTTTCGCTCTCAGTGTGTCCCATTCCTGAGTGCTGTTTTCTCTTCTTCCTGTTTTCCGAGGAAGGGTGCTCGGGTCTGCCCTCTTGTTGCCCCAGGGGCCGATTTGGAGGAGGCCACCCTCCGTGGTGTATGTGTCCCTGGAGCAAAGCCAGGGTGGCTCGCGTGTGATGCTCAGCTCAGACCAGTGGGCACGTGGAGCCCTGGATGTGCAGAGACCACTCTGCGGATGCGAAGGAGCTCTTAGCCCAGGTGGAGTTCTTCTCGCACCTGTCCCCAAGTGCGAGCCAGAGGACACGAGAACAAGCACCAGGGCAGAGAGCCGCTTGAGTGACCCGGAGGCCGCCTGTCCTGTGGCTGGAGAGGCAGCATGGCCTCCAGCACTTAGGGGAAATCACAGCAGGTGCTCAGCGGGACCTGGAGCCTCTCAAGGGGACGGGTGTCAAAGTGCATCATTTGCGACTCACTTTACGCACCCCAGACACGCCAGCTGATGACACTCAGAGTCTGCGGCAAAGTTGCAAAGCCACTAAGCATCCAACTCCCAGGAGGGCCCAGCATCTTCATTACGTTAGGCAAAATAGGCTTAGGACACACCCACCCACCCCACCCACACATACACACACGCACCTCTTTAGCAGGGGATCTATGAAAATGGCTGGAGATAGCTGCTGGGCTTTATTTTACCTTTTTTCCCAGGAGGAGCAGGGAGCAACCTCTTTTTGGTGGGAAGCAATGCTTCAGAAGAACATCTATTTGGAAGACTCAGGGATGGAGGGGGTTGAGGGGTTCCCTACCGTGAGGCCAGAGAGACACCCCCAGGCTGGTGCTCACCTCTGTGCCTGCAACAGGAAGATTCTGGCCTGGACCTTGGACAAGGCTTCGTCCCAGCAGAGGCCAAGCCTCGCTGAGCTCTCGAGACTGACAGAGCCCGCCGGGGATGAAGCCAGCTGGCTCTGAAGTCTGCGCTTTGTCACTTCTCCCCAGCACCTCGAAGGCTCATTTCAAGCTTCACAAAATTGCAGAAGACGCTGGCGATGCTGAATACATACCGGGTGGACAGGTTGTTCCTGAGGGTGTCGTTTGGTGCCTGCAAAGTGGAATGATAAAAAATATTAAGGGGACTTTTATGTTGCAACAAACGAGGAGCTGCGTGCTGGCTGGCCCAAGCAGAGGGATGGGGGGAGTCTGGGGGAGCCGAGTGTTCACCCCACAGGAGGACGGATGTCAGGGCGGCTGTTACATCCGAGTCACCATCTATCCCCTGCTTCCTCATGATCAGTATTCCCTCAGCTTGAATAGTTGGTATTTACAGCTCTTTAAAGGGAGAGAATTCTTTAAAAGACGGATTTGTGCCCAGTTTTCCTCCCACTGGTCACTCCGAAGATGACAGGCACCCCTTCGCTGGCTGTGCTCCTCCGTCACGTTCTTCAGGGTATTGAGCGAGCATTGAGGGGTGTTTCATCAGCTCCAACCATTTCCTAGGTTTCCATGGATCAGTGGCGACGGGAAACCCCAGGTAAGGATGACGGAGGGAAATGAAAAGGCAATTTTGAAAAGCTCTCGAACGCCTCGAGCCTTGTCTTCAAAATCTTTCCTTGACTGAGTGCTCGGAGATGTGCCCGCCTCCGGCTCACAAACTGATGATTAAAAAAAGAAAATTAAGTATTCTGTTTATACCAGGGGGGATATCTGCTTAGAACGTCCCGCTTGATGAGGAACAATGCGATCAGGAAGGTGCTGGCCGGGTCCTGCATGGGTGCTAGAGGGGGGCCAGCCGGAGCCTTCTGGCTCACAAGGCCTGGTCACGGGGCCCCTGGACAGCAGCTTTGGAATTGCCTCCGTCACCTGCCCATGCTCCCCTGGCTCAGGCACCCTCCTGAGGCAGGAAGCTTGGCACTTGTGGTTGAAAATGGTTCGGGGGAAAAAAAAAAAAAACGAAAATGCAAAGTAAAAAGTGATTATTATTATCTGCCTTGGAGGAAGATGCGTTCTGCTTCTTGGGAGGATCGCAGCCTTTTTTCCTAAACCTTGACTGATAATGAATTATGAGAGCTGGCCAGAAGATGCTGAGCATGGCCTCCCATCCATCCTTACCCGGAAGCCGGTGAAGAATCTGTGAAAATCAGTAGCTGTTGCGACCGCGAGAGTCGTTTCTTCTGCTCAGGTCTCCTCTGCCCAGGGTTTCTTCCACATCCTTCTTCCCGGGCACCACCTGACTCTGTCCCACACAGAAGCCTGCCCTGCCGTTCTGTCTCTTGCTTCAGACCTTCTGCGGCTGTTCCTGATCCAGGATTCTCAGTTTTTGCTCACGTCTGAATTTCAAAGGACACCTTGCATCTCTCTAATGGGTCCCAAAATCAAAAGCATCATGAACTGTGGTGTTAAAGACTCTGGAGAGTCCCTTGAACAGAAAGGAAATCCGACCAGTCCATCCTAAAGGAAAGCAGTCCTGAATATTCATTGGAAGGACTGATGCTGAAGCTGAAATCCAATACTTTGGCTACCTGATACAAAGAACTGATTCATTTGAAAAGACCCTGATGTTGGGAAAGATTGAAGGCAAGAGGAGAAGGGGACGACAGAGGAAGAGATGGTTGAGTGGTACCACTGACTCAGTGGATATGAGTCTGAATAAACTCAGGGAGTTGGTGATGGACAGGGAAGCCTGGTGTGCTACAGTCCATGGGGTTGCAAAGAGTTGGAAACGACTGAGCGACTGAACTGAACTGGACTGAACTGAACTGAATGGGCCCCACATGATGCTGAATGTTGGCTCTACCTGTCAATGTGAGGAGGCCACATGATGGAAACACGGTTCGAACAAATGCTTCCGGAAGATGGGAGGGCTGCTAACTTCTCCCACTGGGGGCACTCTGCTTTCCCCTTTGCTCTCTGTTTTCTCTAGGGATCTGGCTTTTCTGTGAGCCTCGGTGATGGTGGGCTTATCTTTTACTTGTTTATTTTATTGGTGCGTAGTTTCTGCTGTATAGCAAAGCGAATCAGCTGCTCATATACATGAGCCCCTCTTTGTCCCACAGAGCGCTGAGTAGCGCCCCCTGTGTGCACCGTAGGGTCTCATCAGGTATCTATTTTATACCTGTGTTATCCGCAGTGTGTGTATGTCAACCCCAGTCTCCCACTTTGGCAGGGACATCTTACACTTCTTCTGAAAATAGACATTCTTGTACAGGGAAGGTTTTTTTAAAAGTCTAATAGAGTTTTTTTTTTTTAAGTCTAATAATTCTGGTGAGCTGACCTCTCAAACATGCTAGAAAGAAAAATAAGTGGAACATCAAGGGTGAATTTCTAGACTTGAAAAAAAAAAGACCTTGAAATAATCAGTTAATTTCTAATGCTGAAGGTTTTTTTTTTTAAGGTATATTTTAAATAGTTAGCTTCCTATGAGTGGACTCTATGGGTTTGATGTCCATTCCTGTCTTGTCTCCTTCTTGTGGGGGAGGGGTTAGGGGGAGTGGCCTTGAATTCGAATGTTTTACACAGAGACTTAGAGATAACTTTGGAATTTTCATACAAGAAATCTGAGAATAAACATTCTTTTGGGCCCTTTGATGATGTGAGAGTTGTAACGTGGTCTCATAGTCTTGGATTTCTTGGACCTGCAGACTGGAGCAGTCCATCGGTTTACGGATGCAGCTGCGGTCAGGTGGGCGTGCGCATCCTTTGGGGCTCAGAGGCCGGGCCCATCTCCTCTCCTCCAAAGTCCATGTGCAGGGAACCTGTGAGAGCGGGCAGCTGGCCGTCAGCCTTGGCCGAGCCGGGCAAGTCTTTGCAGGCGTGGCGTGCAGTGCAGGCCCTGTGGGACAAGCCGTGCCCTGTGGCTCAGATGCTATCGATGAAGAGTCACCTGACTGCACTCTCAGGGTGCAGATACAGGAAGGTCCTCTGGCAGCAGCTCTTTCTCCTTCTCTGGTGTTTATTTCTCTGTGCTGCTTCCTAGAGTCAGCAACAGGAACCACATCAGTGTTCGCCCTGTTCTCCATAAGCCCTTGTTCAGATGTATCTCTCCGCTGACTTCCCCCCACTCCTGACAGCAAATGCTTACAGGGAGTGTCCTACCTGCCAGGCACTGGGCCAAGGGCAGTGTGCTGTCTACAGGAACACCCTCTGCGGGGCATCCCCAGGAAGCAAGATCCAGGGAGCAGGCACCACTGGGAGGTGCCCCGAGGCACGGATCTGGGTTGTAGGAGGAAAAATGAGAACAGGGTCAGGAGGGAGCAGGAACAGGGACCTACTCACCGTAGGTCAGTCTGCCTCCTCCCTCCCCCAAAGAGGAGGCAGGGATTCCTGGCTAATGTCAGATCCCCGTTGTTGTTATTGCTCCGTCACTAAGTCATGTCCAGCTCTTTGCACCCCCATGGACTGCGGCACACCAGGCTTTCTTGTTCTTCATTATCTCCCAGAGTTTGCTCAAACTCATGTCCATTAAGTCGGTGATGCCACCCAACCATCTCATCCTCTCTCTCCCTCTTCTCCATTTGCCTTCAGTTTTTCCCAGCATCAGGGTCTTTTCCAATGAGTTGGCTCTTCGCTTCTGGTGGCCAAAGTTATAAAGCTTTAGCTTCAGCACCAGTTCTTCCAAATATTCAGGGTTGATTTCCTTTAAGATTAACTGGTTTGATCTCCTTGCAGTCCAAGGGACTCTTAAGCGTCTTCTCCAGCATCACAGCTCAAAAGCATCCATTCTTCATTACTCAGCCTTATTATGGTCCAAATCCATATATGATTACTGGAAAAACCATTCAGTTCAGTTCAGTTCAGTTCAGTTGCTCAGTCGTGTCTGACTCTTTGCGACCCCATGAATCGCAGCACGCCAGGCCTCCCTGTCCATCACCATCTCCCGGAGTTCACTCAGACTCACGTTCATCGAGTCAGTGATGCCATCCAGCCATCTCATCCTCTGTCGTTCCCTTCTCCTCCTGCCCCCAATCCCTCCCAGCATCATAGCTTTGACTAAACAGACCTTTATCAGCAAAGTGATGCCTCTTCTTTGTAATATTCTGTCTAGGTTTGTCATAGCTTTTTCCCAAGCATCTTTTAATTTCATAGCTGCAGGTTTGGAGAAGAAAATGGCAACCCACTCCTGTATTCTTGCCTGGAGAATCCCATGGACAGAGGAGCCTGGCAGGTCATGGTCCATGGGGCTGCAGAGAGTCAGACACGACTGAAGCGACCAAGCATGCAGTCACTGTCTGCAATGATTTTGGAGACCAAGAAAATAAAACCTGCCACTGTTTCCATTTTGTTCCCATCTATTTGCCATGAAGTGATGAGACCAGCGGCCATGATCTTAGTTTTTTGAATATTGAGGTTTAGGCCAGCTTTTTCACTCTACTCTTTCACTTTCATCATGAGGTTCTTTAGTTCTGCTTCGGCTTTATGCCATAAGGGTCGTGTCATCTGCATATCTGAGGTTGTTGATAAGGAAGATGGCTAATAAAAACTATATTTGGGAACAAAAGTTGATATTAGAATTAAACAATCATCATTTCAGGTTTTTCCCTAGGTTGGATGATTCACCCTCAATACTCTGTTTATTTTTCTTTCAACCACATTTGGCCATCAGTTCATCAGAACCATTACGATTAACCATTAACATGTAGCTGGTGTCTTCAGCCTCCAATGGGGGGTGGGGAGGCAGTGGGGAAGGGGAGCCTTGCAAAGAAGACCCAGAGTCTGGAGGATCGTGTTTTGCTGGCAGAGCTGAGCTGGGCAGTGTTTGGAGTAGAGTGAGCAAAGAGGATGCTGGTGTGAAAGGAGGCTGGAGGGAGAGTGGGGACCAGATCATTCCTGATCTTAAAGTTCTTCAGGAAGTATGTTTTCTTTTCATTGCAAAGGCAGGTCATTGAAACAGTGTAACAAGATATTCGCAGGATCTGATTTCTGCTCTAAGTAGGATCACCTGATAAAATGCAGAAAGCCCAGTGAAATTTTACTTTCAGATGAAGTGAAGATAAATTTTTAATGTAAGTGTAGGCCAAAAACTCCATGGGATGTACTTTTTCCCCCTCAAATAGCTCTACTGAGATATGTTTCGCAGCATACAATTCACCCACTTCAAGTGTGCAGCTCAGTGGCTTTTGGTGACTTCCAGACATGGGCAACCATCACCAGAGTCAACGTTAGAAAATCTTTACCCGAGAGAACTGAAGCAAAGCCCTACCTTTAGCTCTTGTCTGCCTCACATCCCTCCCACCCCCGCCTTTTGTAACTGGCTTCTTTCCCTCGGTGCAACATTTTCAAGGTTCCAACATGCTATTGGTTGGATTGGTATTTCATTTATTATGAATCATATTTTATTGCATGACTATACCACACTGTCTTTATCCATTCATCTGATGATAGGTCTTTTGAAGTGAAAGTGAAAGTCCGTTCAGTCATGTCTGACTTTTTTGTGACCCCATGGACTGTAGCCCACCAGGTTCTTCTGTCCATGGGATGTCCCAGGCAAGAATACTGGAGTGGGTTGCCATTTCCTTCTCCAGGGGATCTGCCCAATCCAGGGGTCAAACCCACATCTCTCACATTGCAGGAAGATTCTTAAGCCTTTTGGCTATTATTAATATAAACAATGCTGCTATCAACTTTTTATACCAGTTTTTGTGGGAATACACATTTTCGCTTCCCTTGGGTATATACGTAGGGAGTAGAATTGTCAGGTCATGCGTGCAGGAGACATAATGATACTAAAAAATATTCGTGGTCTAATCGGAAGCTCAAATGCAGTAGAGCATCTTGAATATTGATTTGCTAAACCTGCAGCTAAGTGTAGGAAGATTATTCTTGGTGCACAGCGAGGAGTTAAACAGGCTGTGGGGTGGATCTCAGGTAGACAAAGTGTGAGTGAGAGATGTGGGCGACCTGGGCAGACGTGGGTTCCAGGAGGCGGAGAGAAGGGAGCAGGCCTGAGAAGTGCTGACTGGCCTTGTGATGGGGTGGCCGTAAGGGGCACTTCCCAGGCTGGAGGGCCTGAGCCTGAAGGGCAGCCTGGGTCGCAGTGCCGTCTGAGAAGGGGGTGACTCTGGTGGGAACGGGTCTGGGTCTGGGGACTCTGGCCCCTCACCAGCTGGGTTCCAGCCGGGCCAGCCCTGTGGAAGGCTCGGAAAGGACGTGAGGGCCGTCCCCACTCCCTGCCTCTGCTCTGCTAGCGTTTCCTGCGGGATCAGCATCTTCTCCGTATCCCGACCCCTCCAGTGAGCCCCAGCACTGGGCCTGGGGGCGGGCCTTCCTCCCTCCATTGGAGGCTCCAGGCCTGGGGTGGTGGTAACACTGTGCTGTGACTGATCTCTGGGTGGCCTCACTCCCCTCTCTGATTTTGTTTTTTCTCAGCTTAGGACACTTCTATAACCAGATACAACTGAGCTCTGTAGCTCTGCTTTCTGACTGAATGTAGCTATTGTTGTTCTGTCACGGAGGAGTCTACTGGTTCCTGCTGCTGCTGCTAAGTCGCTTCAGTTGTGTCTGACTCTGTGCGACCCCATAGACGGCAGCCCATCAGGCTCTGCTGTCCCTGGGGTTCTCCAGGCAAGAACACTGGAGGGGGTTGCCATTTCCTTCTCCAATGTATGAAAGTGAAATGTGAAAGTGAAGTCGTCTAGTTGTGTCTGACTCCTTGCAACCAGTGGCTAACAAATACTACTTATAATGGTTCAGTTCAGTTCAGTCGCTCAGTTGTGTCTGACTTTTTGTGACCCCATGGACTGCAGCTTGCCAGGCCTCCCTGTCCATCACCAATTCCTGGAGCTTGCACAAACTCACCCCCATTGAGTCGGTGATGCCATCCAATCAGCTCATCCTCTGTTGTCCCTTCTCCTCCCACCTTCAATCTGTCCCAGAATGTAGCTATTATTTTTATTATTAACATTACCACTTTATTGATTCTCAATCCTCAGTTAGTTCTCCCAGCTTAATCATAGGGTTTAGTGATACATAAGAAAAGAAGCTGAGCTTCCAGAATGTAGGACTTCTGTCTCTGCATCAGGATGACAAGAAGGCTGGCGAGTGGACACCGCTGCCAGGGGTCCAGGGGGCCTTGGGGTCCGGGACCAGCCAGCATCTCTCCGCGTGGGCTGGGAGCTCCCGCCTCCCCTGGGGACTGAGACTGGAGGCCCTGGCGTTCTCCATATGCTCCCCCCACGCTGAGGGGCTCCCTCTCGGTTCCCAGAGATGACTCGGCACGAATCACCCGCACACATTCCTGCAGAGAGGAGCCTCTGCTTTTAGAACAAATGAGCTGAAGCAGACAGACATCTACATGTCTCTGTTTTGGGGGCTGAGATCTGACCCCATAGCAGCGCCTTCCTTAAACTTTTATTAGATGACTTCTCAATAGGCTCATCATTCCCTGTGCTTTCCTGGACATTTTACAATGCAGCTGCCTGTTTCCAGCGTGGATGCTGCCCATGCTGATGTTTAAAATTATTTATTTGGCTCTGTTATTTGGCTGTGTCTTTGTTGTCACACGTGGGATTTAGTTTCCTGACCAGGAATCCAACCCAGGCCCCCTGAGTTGGGGGCGTGGCGTCTCAGCCACTGGACCACCAGGAAAGTCCCCATGCTGATGCTGGCTGGCTTCCTGGAGGCCACCCTGGAGACAAAAGCTCCCAGCGTCTCCAGGGCCAGAGGCAGATTTCCCAGGGTGACTTGGATGTGCTGTAGCAGTGTGTCCACACCCAGCTGTGCTCCCGACAGGGAGTGGGAGGTTCAGGGAGGGCTCGCACATATCAGTATCACATTTAGGGCTAAGATTTGATCATGGAAGCTGATAAATTAAGGGGAAAATGCCTAAACTCTGTTGATGAGCAACCTCCCACCCAAGATGCCCTCGGGGAGAATGACATAGAGCATGTTAGTGAATGTGAGCTCATCTCTGGCCGGGACGCTC